>BQNB010028806.1:14296-56309 GCA_026074375.1 Tanacetum coccineum
CAGATATATAGAAGTAAGCCCATACAAAAATCATCGTAATTTTAAAATTCTTGTTTATATTTAAAAAAAAATTATAATTTTTCATAATTTTAACGGAGCAAAAAATATTTATAAAGTTTTCCTATTTTAAAAAAATGTTTATAATTTTTTTTGTAAAGTTAAGTACTAAATATGCCAAGTACAAAAGTAGAAGGATGATCCATGCAATTTACAAAAGTATTAAATATGCAAGTATCTGGTAAAACAAGTTTGATGGTGCAAATCGACACAAAACCTGAAAGTACGTTACCTTAATAGGTAAATAACATAGTTCACGTACCAAATCGATAAATTTGTAAAAGTTCGTTAGTATTGTACAGCTTAAACCCTTAATTTTATCTTTTATATATACAATATATATAAAGAATGTATCTCTGTTATTGAATCTTAAAACTAAAAAAGTAAAGTTTAAAACATGTTCTAACAACCTTTCAATTTAAAAAAATGAAAAATAAGAACCAAAAACAAATATGCATACACAGTTTAAATGAACAAATATGTATACATTGTTTAAAAAACTATCATTATAACTATGAGCTGCTATAAAAACTCGTTTTTATTTACGAATACTCGTCTAGTTATAGTTAAAAAGTTGATTTTTACAACATATTAAATAAAATAGTTTAACTAAAAGATACTCCCCATCCTTTAGTTTTCACAAATTTTGACTTGAGATTGTTGCAAAATAAGTGTTAACTTCATATTTCAACTAAGGGTAAAAGCTAGAAAATAACAATTTATCTTTTAAACTGTGTCAACTTGAAACACTTACTTTCTAATTGCATGACTTCAACAACGTACTTTCAAATTATGTTCTGACTTAACCAATATGGTAACTTGTTACCTGTTGAGCCAGTTATTTTTTTTTTCAAGTGGACATTTTGATGCTTAGGTGGACATTTTGGTGCTTAGTTGGACATTTTGGTGTTTAGGCGGATATTTTGGTGCGTAAGTAATTAATATTCACTTATACATGCTTCCGTTTTCATCCGTTTTTTATCCGATTTTATACGCTTTTGTACGCTTGTATCCGATATTATATGTTTGTGTACGTTTTTATCCAATTTTATACGTTTTTATAAGGTTTTGGACGTTATTGTATGTTTTCATCCGTTTATATACGTTTTCGCCTGTTTTTGTATGTTTCATATGTTTTTATACGTTTTATATGTTTTCATCCATACATATGGGTATTCATCCATTTTATTACGTTCTCATCCGTTTCGTACGTTTCGTCCGTTTTCGTTCATTTTCGTTCGTTTTTGTATATTTTTATATGTTTTTGTACGTTTCCATCCATTTCGTCCGTTTTCGTACGTTTTTATATGGTTTTGTCCGTTTTCATCCGTTTGTGTACGTTTTCGTCCACTTTTCAATGTTTTTGTATGTTTTTATATTTTTGAACATTTTTTGGACGTTATTGTACGTTTATATACAATAACATATAAAACGTAAAAAAAACATACGAAAACGAAAAAAAACATACAAAAACATGCGCAGGCGAAGAAAAACATATAAAAACGTACGAAGGCGGAGAAATACAAACAAAACGGATGAAATAACCGACAAAAACGAACAAAAAAGTACGAAAATGGCGGAATCGTACAAAAACGTACAATCACGTAAAAAGCTTATGAAAACAGAGGAAAATATATAGAAACGTATAAAAACGGATAAAAGCGTACAAAAACGTATAAACGGACGAAATCTACGAAACGGATGAAAACATACGAAAATATACAAAAAAGTAAGAAAACGTACGAAAACAAAGAAAAAACGTACAAAAACAGACGAAAGCGTACGAAAACGAACGAAATAAATATATGTGTTTATTTATTTATTTAATTATTTCCGTCATGGTACGTGAAATATAAAAAAAATGTCATTCAATTCAACGAACTTTCATAAAGTGTTTCGATGTGCACATTTTGATACGTTGTCATACCATAAAAAAAATGACACGTGTCACGATTTTTAACGTGACAACACATCAAAATCAGATCATAACACTTTATGAAAGTTTATTGTATTCAATGATATTTTTTATAGTTCAAGTATCAAGACGTAACTTCGCAAAAAGTTTGTTGCTATTTTGTGACATAAACCCTAATATAAATGATACGGAGTATTTTATTGGTGAAAAGTGTAGTGTTGGGTATTAAAAAACTTTGTACATTTTAAAATTTGATATCTATTATTAAACGTCGTGAATATATGTTACTGTAATATTAATTATTAACACATTCACCTGTAAAAAGACTATCAAATGTAATTAGGATAATCTATTGAATGTCGATCATTTGACCCTTATTTTTTTACTGTTTTTTGATGCAAAGATGAAATATATATTAACATCTCAACAACAAAAATGTACGGAGCATACAAAGCGCATCTAGTACTAATACAACTTTTATAGTACGTTTTAGCAGACAAAATACACTTATGACTTATCTACACACTTTGCTATTCAAACTTAACAAAAAAACACCAAACAACTAAACTACTGCTCATTCCAATTCAATACTATATACTGTTTTATCATATTCACCTCTCATATTATTTGCAAATAACATGTCTTGTTTTAAAAAATTTAATCTCTTGTTAACAAAACTGTATGGGTGTATTCAATATTTGAACGACATTCAAAGTATCGGGAAAGAATATTAGCTATGTATCTAATAGCTGGTAATAATACTAACTTACATTTTAGGTATAATAATATGTTTAAGGTTTTTTGTTGGGATCCATGAACAATCTATGACACAACACAAATAGTTTTAGAATTGGTAACCTATGTAAAACCATTGAAACTAAGGCTACCCACTATGGTTAAGGGTCGCGACCTATATTTTTCGGCGTCACATTAGCTTTTTCTCTCCGGCGATCTACAGACGACCTAGTGCCACTATGAGGCTACCTTCATTTTTTTTATTTTTTATTTTACTTCAAATTTAAATTTCATTAATAATAAAATACATTACATTAATAATAAAAAAACATTACATAATAATTCAAATAAAATTAAAACATTATAATAATAAAGTGAATCAACTATTTAATTTGAATTATTCCAAATATGTTCCACTAAATCGGCTTTTAGACTTAGATGAGCCGTTCTGTCGATTATCTCTTGAGTAACTTGCATCGATTCTTGATGTGTTCTTACGGGATCATCATCACGGTGTTGTTCCTCTGGAAAAAACTCGAGAGATATCGCATTACCGTTGTCATGAATTATAATATTATGTAATATGATGCATGTGTACATTATATCCGATAGTCTACTTCGCGTCAATCCTCGAGCCGGATATTTAATTATCTTCCAATTCTGCTTTAATACACCAAAAGCTCGTCCCATATCTTTCCTTGCTGCTTCTTGCTTTGTCTTATACAATATTCGTTTATGATCATTCGTACCCGGATTTCTAATTAATTTAATAAGAACGGACCATTGCGGATATATCCCGTCAGTAAGATAATATCCTCTTTTATAAGGCATGTTGTTAACCACGAATGGAACATCCGGTGATCTCCCTGATTTGAGATCATTGAAAAGAGGGGATTGACGTAAAACGCTCAAGTCGTTATTCATCCCGGAGACACCAAAGAACGCATGTCAAATCCATAAATCTTGAGAGGCTATCGCTTCCAATAAAAAAATGGATCTGGCCCGTGATCACCCCTAGAAAATTAAGCTTTGAATGCAACTGGGCAATTCGCCCACGGCCAGTCTGTACAATCAATGCTTCCTAACATCCCAGGAAACTCATGCTTTTTATTGTGATAAGCATAGAGTTTTTCAATGTCTATATACGTCGGCTTTCGTAAAAACTCTTCACCATATAAATTCATGATGACCTCACAAAAGTTTTCGAGACATTTACGGGCTGTTGTTGCACCCATTTGCAGATATTCGTCAAGAGAATCAGGAACGCATCCGTATGCCAATTGACGAATTGCGGTAGTACACTTCATCAATGCTGAAATTCTACGTTGTCCCCTACAATCATATATTTCTTGAAAAAAATGATAAGCATCGGTTACTTCTCGAACAATTTTTGTAAATAGTCTTCGGCTGATTGTGAATCGTTCACGGAATGTTGCTTCTTCATACTGTGGGTGTTCGGAGAAGTACGGCATTACTAAACGATCATGAGCACCATAACGATCCCTTTGTACTGGGGTTCGATGGACTTTTGGCTTTGACGCTTCATAAGCCGCTTGACATGCCTCCGTAAACATAGCAAGCTCGCTATTAACTTCATCTTCATCGTTCGAAGAGGTATCGACAAATAGATCGGAAGACATTGTGTAGATTAGTGGTTTGAACGTATGTAGAGAGAATTGTTGTTTGAATGTGTGATAAAAATGGTGAAGTGAGTGGGTATTTATAATGTTAAAATTATTTAAATTTTAAAAATTAATAAGTTTTTTTATATAAAAACAAAAAACGTATAGTTTTTGTTTGAAAATAACGGTCGTGCCTGCGACTTATACTCCATTTGGTATCCGACGATTTAATAGTCGACCGACTCGTCACTATGGGGGCGACCGACTCCGACCGAGTCGGTCGACCGTCTCATAGTGGGGAGCCTAAAATAAAGCCTAACTGAAATAATTCGTAAGACATGCTAAATGATTTTCCCAAAACATAACAAAATAAGATAAATCTGTACAAGAAAAAAAATCAAAATATAACAAAAAATTGAATGCCAAAAACTAAAAACCCATACCCATAAAGGCCTGAAAGATAAACATAGATACTAAAAACTAAGTATTAGTAAACGTATATGGTTTGAGTCTGTGTGGCGCTGAGTTCAAACTCCGTAGATTAAACGGCTAAAAAGTCAAAAACCATAGTTAAAAAAAAGTATTAGTAAATATGGGTAACCACTTAAATGAGCTAGTAATATATAAGTAATCATGTTAAAAGACTTGACGGACCCAAGCCTGTGATGAGGTAAAGCTAAGAGCAAAGGGTATCATAGCAGGTCAAACTCATGCAAGATATTACCTCCATCCCACTTTTAGAGTGGAGGGTATCCTTGGTTGGTGGCTTGGCACCATCACACCGGCCTAAGGGTTTCTCGCGCCATGGACGCCATTGTTGGCGCCGTCGTGCCTCGCGCCGACAGCTCCAGCCTACGCTATGGTAAGCTTTTTTTTAGTTTTTAAACATTGCATAACAGGTAGAGGCTTACTAGCCGTTTTTCTTTGCATTTATTCCTCACTTTTTAAAAAAAAAATTCCCCTTAAAAATCCTATTAATACCTCCTTATTCTACCATATTTTACACACACCTCCACTATAATTCAACACATTGTTTTCTACTTCACTCATTTTTTTCACAAAAATAAATCCCAACCAACACAACCAACAATGGATAATCGGTATTGTTATCCCACTAGTTTAATCCATTACACAACTATAATCTATACCAAGATGCTAGAAAATAAGATGGAATCTTAGAGAGAGAAAGTAGAGAGAGAAACAAGAAGAAGATTAGATTAGAGAGAAAATGGGAAGTTACAAGTGATGTGAAAATGCAACCAACACCCTTCACCAAGTGTGGTGAAGGGATATTTATACCCATGCCATGCTAGGTGGCTT
Organism: Tanacetum coccineum; assembly: GCA_026074375.1. Taxonomy (NCBI): domain Eukaryota; kingdom Viridiplantae; phylum Streptophyta; class Magnoliopsida; order Asterales; family Asteraceae; genus Tanacetum; species Tanacetum coccineum. The sequence continues at coordinate 19,946 of BQNB010028806.1, forward strand.
ATGGGCTTGTAACTTGGGCCGGGCTTGGCATAACTTAGGCTTTGAGCCCGAAACACGGACAATATTAGATTACAATCCAAGCCCGTTGAACCCGACTAGCCTATTACAATACAAGACCTAGTTTGACTTTCTAAGACCGATAACATTCTTGTTTGACTTAATATAATTAAGGCTAACAATCTCCCCCAATGTTGAGGTCTCTTTCTTCAAACTCCTCTGTGCCACCGATGAGATTGAAGATATGACGTTTGACGTTTATGCTTTGCCTTGTTATGGTCTTGTCTTATTTGTAATGGCTTTGTTCATCCATGCTTTGTGATTTTGATTTTGAGCCTTTACCTTTTGACTTTGAGTTCTTGAGATCGTTATCTTGCATCATCTCCTTGACTTGAATCATCTTGATTTGACTTCCTTGATCAACTTGTGCTCTTGACCAACATGCTCATACTTGTTACATTCTTGTTTGACATATGATTATAAGTCTAACAATCTCCCCAATTGATGATTCTTTATTTGACTTTGAGGCTCTTTGATGGTGGGGAAGATTAGAATCAACTATCTTGACGTTGAATGATTGACTTTGAAAGCTTGAGTATGAGCATGTGGTTTATGAATCCGACTTCGCTGGAATGAGGCTGCAACACCGTCCGGGTAGCAAAGATCGTCCACCAATGTTAGCACCGGTAATTACGTTCAGTGGAAATCCAGAATCAAGAGATACATTGACACCAAACTAACTGTGAATCATCTACTTTTGTCTCTAAAATCACCTACACGTATCATGGGCCGAGAAGACAGTTCCAGTTGCCGTTAGGTAGTTCTGAACAACTACTGAGAGGTATATGGTGAATCTAGAAGAATGTTCACAAAGACATACGCGATCAATCTGACTGCCAAAGTGAAGCCGTTTTAGATCATTCTCACAGGGTATAGATACGATATCTAATCCACAGTTGTATGCTTGTTCGAATGCATGTGAGATGTGGAAAGCAATTGAAAGGTTGAAACAAGGTGAATCAATATTGTTCAGATCTTAAAATAATTATATTGGGAGTTAGAAAATTCACATCTTGGGATGGTGATCACTTGGAATCGTATTACTCACGGTTTTACAAGATGGTGAATGAGCTTGTCAGAAATCAGTGTGATGTTACAAATCATCAAGTGAATGTCCAGTTCTTACTTCAACTACAACCAGAATGGCAAAGGTTTGTGACACTTGTTAAGCAGAGTCAAGAGCTGAAGACTGTCTCCTATCACAAACTTTATGACATCCTGAAGCAACACCAGAATGAAGTCAATGAGATAAGAGCTGAAAGACTAGCACGTACTGCTAATCCACTTGCACTTGTTGCTCAACAACAACCAGTTTACCTCTTCAAACCATCTACTCAAACACTAATATTCCGCACCAGATCTCAACATATACCAGAAACAGAGGAAAAGAAATTGTCGACTCTTCTGCTCCTACTTATGATCAAGAAACCTGATTAGGTTACTGACTGGATGAGGAAATGTCAAAGTAAAAGGTGATTGACAATCTCATAGCTTTAATTTCTCTCTTTCGGTGAAGAAAAATCTACAAACCTACCAACAACAACCTTCGAACTTCATCAAACACCAGTAGAGCTAATCAAGATAATTCTCCAAGAATCAACAGAGGCACTAGGTATGATAATCAGAGGGCAGTTAATGTTGTTGGGGCTAGGGAAAATGTAGGTACTCCGGTTGTGCAGAAGTCTGGGATTCAGTGTTATAACTGCAAGGAATATGGGCATGTATCAAGGGAATGTCAGAAACCGAAACGAGTAAAGGATGCAGCTTATCACAAGGAAAAGATGTTATTGTGTAAACAAGAGGAAGCTGGGGTTCAGTTGAATGCAGAACAAGCTGATTGGAAAGATGATACTGATGATGAGTCTGAAGATCAGGAATTGGAAGCACATTATATGTACATGGCACAGATTCATGAGGTTACTCCAGATTCAGTTGACAATTCTGGACCAATCTTTGATGATGAGCCAATGCATAAGGTACAAAACAATAATGACAACTATAATGTGTTTGCCATGGAAAATGAACATCCTGAGCAACCTGAATCTAGTAATGACATATATCTGGCGGAACAAGGTGACACCAATATCACTATTGATTCATCGGATATATGTTATGATAGAGCTCAGGATGACCAGGATGAAACTGATGATCTTGATCAAGAACGTGATTTGCTTGCTTCTTTAATTCAGAAACTAAAATGTGAAATTGATGACAGCAAAAACCGAAATAAATTTTTGGAATCATCAAACAAGGAGTTAGTTGATAAATTGAAAGGTGAAATTGAGGATTTCAAAACTAAGAATAAAAGTTTAGAATCATCAAATAACCATTTCAAAGAAGCAAACAATGAACTGTCCAAGACTAATCAGTTGATGTTTAAAGACCTTAAGAAGTTCCAAGCGGAACTTGATAAGTATAATGATGTGAATTATGCGTCAAAGGTGGAAATTGATTGTGCAAAAGCTAAAGGGGATTTAATGTCATACAAAATCGATTTTGAAAAATCATCTAATGCATATACTCAAAAAATAAATGATTTAAATCAAACGATTTCGGATATGAAAAAGGAGCTTTGTGCACATCAAGAAACCATCTCCATAATGTCACAAGCAAAAGAGGCTCAGATTAAGCTTTACAAAACTCGTGAAGACAAAGAACTTGATAAAGTCATTGCTTTAGAAAACAAAGTCAAGGTTTTGAATGATATTGTATATAAAACCGGCCAATCTGTTCAGACAATAAATATGCTTAATCGCAATTGTAAAATGAGTTTTGTAAAACCTAAGTTCCTCAAGAAATCTCAAAGAGCGAATCCTCATCTGAATGATATAGGTTGCTATAATGATAATCTTGCGTTAATGTTAGCCCCTAAATCTGATGAGACGATTCGTCTTGACAAAGAAAGTCAATCAAAATTAAGCGATTTAATCAGACCGTTTGATTATGACAAGTTGAATAATCTTTATGATTTGTTTGTTCCACAACGGGAAAAGTCACCTGAACAACACTATTTTCCAAGAACGTCAAAGATGAGTCATACATCTTCTAATAATGAATTTTTCAAAGAGTCTTTTTGTAAAAAAACAACTTTGTTAGAAAAACGAATGGATGAATCCATTCCTTGGGATCAAAAGTGTAAAAGCTCTAAAGAACTTTTCAAGATTAAAAAGAGTGTTGACACGATTTTTGATGGAGTGGAACGTTGCAAACAAACAATCGCTAAAAGAACATATTTTGGTAACATAGATCCTTTCATTCAAAACACAATCGAAGGAAATTTTTGCCCCCAAATTAGAAGAATCAATGCGGACTTAGAAAATTTTCACTTGTGTTTGAACGAGGAAATGGTTGCTGATTTGAGATACTTTAATTCTCTTGAACATGAAGTAGACACTCTCAAATCTCAACTGGAAACTCAAAAAACACAGTTTTTGAATGAAATCGACCGACTTTCAAGGGAATATTACTATGCTGATCACATGAATGCAATACTTGGTGTGTACACTGATCTGGATGAAGTTACTAATTTGCAATGTGATTACTTGGAAACTTTGGAAAAATGTGAACATCTTGAAAAAGAGCTTTCAAAAAGTAGAACAATGTCAAAGAGTTTTGAAGCACTTCAGAAACATGCGATTAACCTTGAACTTGATTTACAACAGTGCAAAGAAAAGATAAAAAATGACAAATCTTTCAAAGAAAATCAGTCAAACGTATTTCTGAAAGAACGTGAACAATATTTTGAAATTCAAGACTTGAAAGCTCAATTACAAGACAAAGGAATTGCAATAAGTGAGTTGAAGAAACTCATAGAAAAGATGAAAGGAAAATCTGTGGAAACTAAGTTTGAAAAATCATCGGTTATTCGACAACCGAATGCTTTTAAAAGTCAAAGACAATCAATTTTAGGTAAACCAACTATTTTTTCAGATTCTCTTGCAAAGAAAGATTTTTCAAAGTCAAAGTCATTTACCACACATAAAGTGTCCCATGATTTTTCAAAACCAGTCACTGCACAGATTTTGCCTCAGAATGAGTTGCCAACTTTCAAGAACCCAAATGTGATTGCACCAGGAATGTACAAAGTGCACACAAAGCCTACTCAAACTAGAACACCACGGTTGCCTCAAGACATTAGGAAAATTGACAAACGCGTGTCTTTCTCTACAGGAGTAATTCCAAATACTAGTGTTAGCAGACCACAGCTTAAGAGCAATCATCTAGAAGATAGAGTCATGTCTAACAATAGTCAAGGGAAGAAGCATGAAGTAGCAGACCACCGTAGGAAGTTTGAGTTTTCAAATAATAAAACGTCTGCGTGTAATGACAGTTTGAATGTTAAGACCTCGAATGTTAACTTTGTATGTGTTACTTGTGGAAAGTGTGTGTTGAATGACAATCATGATTTGTGTGTTCTACATTATATCAATGGCGTGAATTCTAGGACTAGACAACCAATGGCTGTGCCTATTAGTACTAGAGAACCCAAGCAAAATGTGAACCAATCTGTTGCAACATCCAGTAAGAAAACCGTTGCAACAGACTCCACTGTTAAGAAATTTAGAAACACAAATAGGAAGCTTTATGAGCAAGTTAGTAAGACATGCAGTTGGTGGTATCCCAAGTATACACCACCCGGATACAATTGGAAACCTAAGTCTCAAATAGGAAATGTTAACCCAAACATTAGTATGCCTCTAGGAAATGCATCTAGAACTGCTAATATTTTAGAACATAAGACTCCTAGGTGTTCCACTGTGTCCAATACTCCATCGTCTTCTAATTCTTTTGCAGCTCGTCGAGATAGTTCTATTCATCGTCGACTCTGGGTGCTCAAAGCACATGACCGGAAATCTCAAACTTCTAACTAATTTTGTGGAGAAATTTCTGGGAACGGTCAAGTTTGGAAATGATCAAATTGCACCAATTCTTGGTTATGGAGATCTGGTTCAAGGAACTATTACTATCAAAAGGGTTTATTACGTCGAAGGGCTTAATCACAATTTATTCTCCGTTGGTCAATTCTGTGATGCGGATTTGGAAGTTGCTTTTCGGAAGTCTACATGTTATATCCGTGATTTGAAGGGAAATGATCTTCTCACAGGTTCTCGTGGCACAGATTTGTATTCCATTACTCTTCAAGACTCAACATCTCCCAATCCAATTTGCTTAATGGCTAAAGCAACATCGTCTCAAGCATGGTTATGGCATCGTCGTCTATCTCATTTAAACTTCGACACCATCAACTTGCTTTCGAAGAATAATATTGTGAATGGCCTTCCAAAGCTGAAATTCGTCAAAGATCATCTGTGTTCTTCTTGTGAGTGACTGAGGAAAGCAAAAAGAAAGGATTTTCACATTAAGAATACCCCGTGCTCAAATAGACGGTTAACAACTTCTACACATGGACTTATGTAGTCCAATTGCGGGTTAGAATGCATTAATGGAAGATGTTTGTTATCGTAATTGTTGATGACTCCTCCCGATATACTTGAGACTCACTTCTTGAGGTTCCAAAGATGAATCACATGGAGTTCTCATTGCATTCTCACAATTGTCTCAAAGAGGACTCATGCTCAAGTTACAACAATTCGAATGACTAAGGCACGGAATTTCTTAATAAAAAATTTATGCGTACTTTGCAAAATAGGGTAATAGTCTGAAAACGTCAATGCTCGTACTCTGAACAAAACGGCATTGTCGTTGAAAACGGAACAAATAATCTTGTAGAGGACTGCTGAACAATGCTAAGCGCCGCTAAAGTTCCTTTGTTCTTCTTGGCTGAAGCAATTTGCATACAGCATGTTTTACTCAAAAACCGTTCACTTGTAATTCTCGACATGAGTAGAAATCCCTTTATCATTATCATCAATGCCCTGAAAACCGTCAGTCCAATGTTCTTTCACATTTTTGGTTCTCTTTGCTACATCGTCAGAGATGGTGAAAATCTTGAAAAATGAAAGAAAAAGGTGATGCATGTATTTTTGTTGGATATTTCTCAGTCAAAGGCTTACAGGGGATTTAATAAGAGAAAAGGAATGGAAGTTGTAACAATTATGTTAACACTTTGTGAATTGCCTCATATGTGCGTCAAGATCACGTCAGTTCTGACCCCGGTCCATAATGTTCAACAATGGTACTTGAACAAGACAGTTTAAGTCCCGGTCCACAAAGTCAAGAAAATGTTCCTCAAGTTGCTGAGACAGTAACAATGTCAAATGAGCTGGAATTGCTTTATAGTTCGATGTTTAGTGAATTACTCAATGGAAATTCTCTTGTTGTGTCAAAGTCTTCCGCTGTACATGTTGATGATAATCCCGATAAACGTCAACATATAACACAAATAACAATTATACAACAACCGATGTTGCCAGATCTACCTCATTAACTTTCATAAACCATCTCAAAACTCCAAACTCAGTACAAAACTGTCACCTGCACCTGAGAACTTATTAAAGCAGAAACCCATTATAGAAAAATGCACAATTTGACGACGATGTATTTCATCATCATCGTCAGTACACGGTACAAGGAAACAGGGCGAGAACATCGTCTCTCATGTTGATTCGTCAAAACATGGCATACTTTATATCAACACCATCCTTCAGCATAACGTTGGACAAAAGGATCATCCATTAGAAAAGTCATTAGAAATCCTTCCAATTTATTTAGAACAAGACGTTCAGCTATGAACAGATGGCGAGTATGTTGTATGTTAGCACTCACCGTGAGTCGACCCGAAACCGAAGAACATCAAAGAAGCCATGGCTGATTCTGCATGGATTGAATCGATGCATGAAGAACTTCACCAGTTTGATCGATTAGATGTATGGGAATTAGTCGACAGACCACTTTGCAAAAATATCATTAACTTGAAGTGGCTCTAGAAAAACAAACGTGATGAGGAAAATACTGTTATTCGCAACAAATCTCGTCTTGTAGCTAAGAGATATGCTCAAAAGGAAGGAATTGATTTTGAAGAGTCATTTGCACCAGTTGCTCGGTTGGAATCTGTCTGGTTGTTCATTGCATACGCAGCACACAAATCATTTATAGTATACCAGATGGATGTTAAAATAACATTTCTTTATAGACATCTGAAGGAAGAAGTGTACGTAAACCAGCCAGATGGATTTGTTGACCCATATCATCTTGACCAAGTTTACCGTCTCAAGAAAGCATTATATGGTCTCAAACAAGCACCAAAAGCGTAGTATGATGAACTCTCCAACTTCCTGGTATCCAAAGGATTCTAAAAGGTTCTATTGATCCAACTCTATTTATAACTAAACATGGGGAAGACATATTGCTTGTACAAATTTACGTTGATGACATTATTTTTGGTTCTACGAACCCAAAACTTTCAAAATGATTTGAAAAACTAATGCACATCAAGTTTGATATGTCTATCATGGAGGAGCTGAAATTCTTTTTAGGAATTCAGATCCACCAATCCCCTTGTGGTATCTTTATAAACCAAGCTAAGTATGCTCAAAAGATACTTAAAAAGCATGGGATAACCTCATGTGATAGCATTGGTACACCAATGGCTACAAAACACCTAGATGCTGACTTGAGTGGTACTCTAGTCGACCAAATGAAATATCATAGTATGGCCGGAGCACTCATGTACCTAACAATAAGTAGACCAGATATTGTAATGCAACATGTTATTGTGCTCGTTATCAAGCGAAACCGACTGAGAAACATCTTACTGCGGTTAAGCGGATCTTTTGGTACCTTAAAGATTCCATTAACATGGGTCTCTGGTATCCGAATGACATCGGTTTTGAACTAACTTCTTTTTTAGATTTGGATCACGCGGGCTGTCTCGATTCTCGTAAAAGCAGATCTGGTGGCATACAATTCATAGGTGTGATAAGTTACTCAGCTGGTCTTCTAAAAAGCAGGACTGCACTTCAATGTCTTCAGCAAAAGCCGAATATGTGTCTTTATTTGAGTGCTGCGCTCAAGTTCTATGGTTGAGAACTCAGCTCACAGATTATGGCTTTCACTTTGATAAAATACCTATGTATTGTGACTCAAAGGCAGCCATAGCCATCTCGTGCAATCCAGTCCAGCATTCCCGTACCAAGCACATCGATGTCAGATATCACTTCATAAAGGAACAGGTTGAAAAGGGTATTGTTGAATTATTCTTTGTCGGAACTGAATACCAGTTAGCTGACTTGTTTACTAAAGCTTTATCGGAAGATAGGTTTAAGTATCTTGTTAGACGACTCGGTATGAGATGTTTGACTCCAGATGAACTGGAGGTTCTGGCAATTGAATCTGCTTGATCCATCAAACATCAATTTGTAAATATTTTTATTCTCTTTTTTTTATTTATAAAAAATTTTGAAAAAGAAAATACAAAAAAAAAAATATAAAACCAACAAAAAGAAAATACAAAAATATAAAACCTAGAAAAACAATATAAAATCAGAAAAATTTCAAAAATACCAAAAAGAATCTTCTCGACATGTCTCTTGGAATCGATAACATTTACGTACCTAGAAATGTTGATTAACATCGACACGGGCGTGTAAATGAAGTTCGAACAGGAGTTTCAAATGCTTTCAAAACATGTCATTTCTAATTTTTTTTCTCTATGACTTATGTACATTTCAGTGCATAACTCGGTCCCGAACGTGAATGGGAAGTGTACTCTTCAGTGCGCTTACTCTAAAAAAAAAAGTCTTCTATCATGTGTTTTTAAAATCGTTGAACATAATTTTTCAAAAAGAACTTTCAATGTCAAATTGTCTACAATATAATTTGTGATATTTTTCCATAAAAAGTGGTATTTGTTAAAATTATGTGTTCAACACTCCCTTCCTCGAATAATTTTTAAAGAATTGTAGTACGTAGAATGTCATTTTATGTGAATCAATTTCTGAGGGGGAGCTTTTTAAAACAAAGCCTTTTAATGTGTTGGATACATCTCATCAATGTCTATTTTATGTATCCAAACACATTTTGTGAAATTAAAATGTGAAAACTTAATGTCAATTAATAATATACATTGTTCACTAAGGCATCTCACTCCGTCTTCAACATTTTGTGGTGTCATATCAATTTTTCATTCCAATGTCAAGTTTTAATAAATATTGGTATCCCACATATACTGTTGAAGGGGAGCAATCTGAAAAATGAATTCATGCAATATCGTGGTATAATTTTTCTCCCCATGGAATTTTTCATGTCAAATTTTAATCAATTGGTATTTCAAATACTAAGTGTTTTATTATTTAAAATAAGGGGAGAAAATGTGATTAAAATATGTTATAGACGAATGTGATCTTTAAGACTCTAAGTGCAACTCTTTCCTTCATGTGCTAAACAATTTTGAATATCGGAGCACATGTGTAGGAGGAGTATTTGAAAATAACAATGTTAGAAAATGGTTTTATGGTTCGATCTCATACCCAACAACCTATTAATTTCACGACGATTCTGAAGTCATAAGGTGGTTAGGTTAGGTATAAGTCCTACGATCCAACCAGAACCAGAGGGATCTACCCAAGGACACTCCATAGTTAGAAATAGCAGTCCTTAGGTATGATTGGAGATGAATGTGTATAAGGGAAGAATGCCGACTAAGATTGAGCTAACACTGGAACAATCACAACAAGGTCTTGGTAAGCATTGAAGGGGTTGAAGAATTAAAAAGAAATGTATAGATAAAGGGTGAAAAGAAAGAAGCCCTCCACACAACTTAGGCAGAAACCGGGTCAATACATAATCTATCAAAATCACAAAGATGATTGTTGATATTGAAGACGACATCATGGACCCAGTGATGCAATGCACAACCCTTCCCAGCCATTCGAGTTTCTCTCAAAAGAAACTTGTCTCATTTGTCACGGAGATACACACGTTATCTATTAACATCTCACTCCGAGATTGTTGATATTGAATAGGTGGCAGTCTGCTTCAGCCTCCGATTACTAAAACCAAAAGTGCACAAATCGAGTCTAGAGCCAATAAGAGATCAAATCATAAATCTCATTAGGACACAATGTCAAAATACACTTGTTGAACACCATAAAGTTCACAAGTTGTAACAAAGAGTCTTACGCATTATCCTTGAGATCTTGCCAGAACATCCGAGTGATACTTAAGTATTCACAGTGAAGATGGAAATCCTGCTTGAGCCAACATCAAACAATCTCTTGGTAGGTGACTTGCAAGATTCTATATGAATTAAGCTTGTGATAATTGGATATCAATTTTGGTCCAGTAAATGAATTGACGACTAAATCAGAAAGATAGTAACTATCTGATTCCACTCCCTTACACGTGTTGTTGCTTTGTTAGCGGGCGTTCCGTATAATGAGAACTTAGCAAGCATTGGGAATCACAATACATCTTGTGTTAGAAGAAAGATCCTACGCTTTGAGCTGGAAACCCCCTGTCAAGGAGATACTTTGAATTACTGATCTCAAGTATTATAGTATTCTATACTATAAAAGGGAAAACGGAGGTTTAATGCCGAATCCAAGATGAATGACAAAGCCATATTCATCTTTTATCGCTAACTGTTTTATTTTAGGATAAGACGACGGTGTTGCGGCCTCATTCCAGCGAAGTCGGATTCATAAACCACATGCTCATACTCAAGCTTTCAAAGTCAATCGTTCAACATCAAGATAGTTGATTCTAAACTTCCCCATCATCAAAGAGTCTCAAAGTTAATTAAAGAATCATATTTTGGGAATATTGTTAGACTTATAATCATATATGTCAAACAAAAATGTAACAAGTATGAGCATGTTGGTCAAGAGCACAAGTTGATCAAGGAAGTCAAATCAAGATGATTCAAGTCAAGGAGATGATGCAAGATAACGATCTCAAGAACTCAAAGTCAAAAGATAAAAGCTCAAGATCAAGATCACAAAACATGAATGAATAAAGCCATTACAAACAAGACAAGACCAAAACAAGGCAAAGCATAAACATCAAAAGTTATATCTTCAACGTTAAGGGAGACAATGATAAATCAAGTCATCAGTGGTACGGAGGAGTTTGAAGAAAGAGACCTCAACATTGGGGGAGATTGTTAGCCTTAATTATATTAAGTCAAACAAGAATGTTATTTGTCTTACAAAGTCAAACTAGGTCTTGTATTGTAATAGGCTAGTTAGGTTTAACGGGCTTGGACTTTAAGCTAGTAATGTCCAAGTAACAAGCCAAAGCCTAACACAAGCCAAGCCCGACCCATTACCAAAGCCCATACGCCTCACTAATGGCTTAGGGTATAAGTAGACCCTCTCCACACATGGAGAGGGTGTTGGTTTTCATTTGCATAGTTTATGTGTGTGTGTAAAACCTCCCATCTCACTCTTTTATCTTAATCTAATCTTCTATCTTTTCCTTCTCTCTTTTCTCTTTTCTATTTTGCTTATTGGTATAGCTTATCTTGTGTTTGGATAGCTCATTTCTTGGGATAACAACGAGTATTACTGATCCTTCTTTACTAATTATTTTTTTGAATATGTTCATATCAGATTAATAAAGATAAAGATGCTGATAAATTCAAGACCAAAGATGATGTTGAACGGATATAGACATGAATGCACACAAACATACATGAAGATAATTTGCGGCTTTCAAATAAATACTATTGGTGCGTATGTGCATATGTGGTTTGTTGCACAAGTGTATTAATGAATTTCATCTTGCATATGTGTCAAAATACAATATTTTGACAGAAAGAAGACATTTTCTGACATATTATCGCATCGTGCATATATGTTTTTGAAAGAGTGCACATGTGTTCTTGGAAGATTGCACACATGTTTTTGAATGAAGAGTGCACATATTCTTGGAAGATTTCACACATGTTCTTGGAAGAGTGCACATATGTTCTCGAAGCCGTGCATACATGTTATTAGAAAACGTGTACATATATTATAATGAATTTGAACACATTTGTTTTTAGATTGTATTATACTTGATATCAAATTTTGTATGTGATATTTATGTTCTTGGTTTGTTATAAATTTAGATGTCTTATGTATAAAGTTCATATTGTTGGTTTTTAAACTTTGTAGTTTATGAAATTTAGACTAAAAACATATGCGATATTTCTTTCTTAAGCAAAAAAAACTTCAATGCTTAAAAAATTATATAAATTTACGTTTTTTTAAGGAAACATATATGTACCTATTCTTTTTAAAAACTTGTTTGCTGGAGAAAAAAACTTTAAGAAAAAACATTTTTTTTAATTCTGAAAATTAGAGATTTAAAAATAAACATTTTATTAATTGAAAACTTAAAAAAAAAATTAATTCTGAAAAAGAAGTGATTTAAAAAACGTTTTTTTATTTAAAAATAGAAAAAAAGTAAAAAAAAATAGCCGTGTATAACTAAAGTAATGGTCAACATTCATCACTAAAAGTTAAGACATTTATTAATCATTAATTGTATTGGCAAAAAAATGTGATTGACTAATATACCATTTTCAATTAAATAAAAACACTTAATATTTACTAAATTTTAATTGGTTGAAAAAAGTTCTGTAAAGTTCTGCGTTTAAAATGGGTTCTCAATATAACGCGTCCATATATATATATATATATATATATATATATATATAGTGGCATTTTCTTTGCAGAACCACTTTTTTGTACAGAACCTACAGAACCAGCTCTTTTACTCCTAATAATGCATGATGTACATCATATCAATGCAAAATGGCATTTTTGTAATAAACAAGGAACTAAATATTAAGTTTTAATTAACAGAAGGGTATTATTGGAATTTTAAATTTACTACTTTTCCTATTTAATAGCCACACCCGTCAAATATTAAATACATTTTTTTTCTCACAAGTGTTTACCCAGCGCCTCTCTCTAGATCAGTTGCCCTAATTCCTCCTAATAAAAATAACCGCCACCCAAAAACCATCCCTACCGTCTCTATTTTCAAAATCAAGGTTGACGTTCTAGACTAAAGGTATGAACTAGTTATCTATTAGTTTGTTTGACGAATTCTATTTTTGTTGTTCCTTTTTTTCTTCTCTTATTTTGACGAATTTCATGTGGTTTTGTATAAGATTGTTTGTTTAATCTTTTTAAGATCCGTAACAAATGAAATGAAATTAAACACACTGAGATCTTAATATATATTTTTTTCGAAACTTCTACTGAGTTTGAAGAGGGACGTGTGATGGATATTGAGACAGTGGGCTTGTATGTTGTAGTTTAATGTTGTGATGGGTTATTTATTTGTTATCAATTGTTTTAGTCTTTTAGTTATAGCAGTGATGATCTTGACGTGAGGTAGTGTTATAGACTTGTTCCTTCTTTGGCTTTCTTTAATTCGTTTGACTTTTTCATTTTCGAATGACTTATTCTTATAACGTGTAATTCATGTTTTGCACTATGATTTTGAATTTAGTTCTATCAGATTCTCATGCTTCTTACATTAGGCCTTAGTTTATGAATTCTGTTTTTGATCTTCAAGAATTTTTAAAACTGATTTGGTTTTCATATTTGTTAATAAAACATAAAGAATTGTATGTCCGTAGTGGATGTGGTGGTAAAGAAAATTGTTTCGTCGGTTTCGTCGATATCGTGTTATGCTATTTATTATTAGACCACCTGGTCATGGTGAAAAGTATCAGACCACCTGGTCTTTGTTTCATGGTTATGGATTTATGATGATATGTTAATAGTTGTTTTTATGATTTTCGCATATATGTTATGGATTTATGGTAATATGTTAATAGTTGTGCATTCATGTACCTAGTCGTTAAAATAACTATAGTTTGTAACAAGCGTGATTACCCGCGCGTTGCTGCGGGTCGTTAATTTTTTTCGCGTAGTTGCGAGGCATTATTATTTTTTATTTTTTTTTATTTTGTGTGGTTTTATTTTTTCAGCCTCATGTTTAATAGTTTTTTTTTCTTATATGGGCTTATGTGTGGGGCTCATGTTTAAAGATTTCTTTTTTTGGTTATACAGTTTTTTTTAATATAATTTTATGAGAACATGGCTTTTTTATTGTATTCTGTGTGGATTTATTTTTTCGGTCTCATGTTTAATAGTGCGGGTTAATCTTTGCGTTAAAAATTTATTTTTATTCTTTTCTATTTTTTATTTTTGTGGGTTTATTTTTTCGGTCTCATGTTTAATAGTGCGGGTTAATTTTTGCGTTAAAATTTTATTTTTATTCTTTTCTATTTTTTATTTTTGCGGGTTTATTTTTTCAGTCTCATGTTTAATAATTTGTTTTTTTATATATGGGCTTATGTGTTGGGCCTCATGTCGCGGATATTTTTTTATCTTAATAAGTCAATATTTTTGTAATTTTTTTTTTCTATTTTGTGCCGAGCGGTTTTTTTTACATTGCCTAAAAAAAAAAAAAAAAACCAAATGGGTTGGCCCAAATTGGGAGCCCAAAGGGCCGAGCACTGTAGCGTGTGGAACAAAACTACGTCGTTTTATTCTACGCGAGACATTATTTTTTTTATTTTGTGCGGTTTTATTTTTTCGGCCTCATGTTTAATAGTTTGTTTTTTTTCTTATATTATGGGAACATGGGCTTTAAATGAGAATCGCGCGTTACTGCAGGGCGTTTTTTTATTGTATTTTGTGCGGGTTTATTTTTTCGGTCTCATGTTTAATAGTGTGGGTTAATTTTTGCGTTAAAATTTTATTTTTATTCTTTTCTATTTTTTATTTGTGCGGGTTTATTTTTTCGGTCTCATGTTTAATAGTTTGTTTTTTTATATGGGCTTATGTGTTGGGCCTCATGTCGCGAGTATTTTTTAATAGTGCGGGTTAATTTTTGCGTTAAAATTTTATTTTTATTCTTTTCTATTTTTTATTTGTGCGGGTTTATTTTTTCGGTCTCATGTTTAATAGTTTGTTTTTTTTATATGGGCTTATGTGTTGGGCCTCATGTCGCGAGTATTTTTTTTATCTGAATAAGTCAATATTTTTGTAGTTTTTTTCTATTTTATGCCGAGCGTTTTTTTTACATTGCCTACACAAAAAAAAATGTCAAATGGGAGCCCAATGGGCCGGTACTGTAGCAACGCTGCCAAAAACGGCAGCGTTTTATCCCAATTATAGTATATATATATAGTTTCAAGGTATTTAACATCTGTGATAAAGATGAGGACATGGCTAGTATACAATCACGGAATGTTTAATTGTGTTCTTTAAAAGTACTAATTGCTTTTATGTTATTGGTGCTATTTAGTTTTGATATTAGGATGATTGTTATTGTTTATTCGTTGATAGATTTCGGATATAAGCTTGCCAATAAGTAAGTGTGCGTATTTGTTTCAGGGGGATGACTCAATCATAGGAATGACTGTGTGTGATGAAGATGAGTAATGGATGCACTTGTGCTTTTAGATGGTGTGCATAAATGTTCTCGAATTCGTGCATATATGGTCTCGGAGCGTGCAGTCATGTTCTTCGAATAGTGCACACATGTTTTTGAATCTATTGCACATATGTATTTAACAATATACACTTATTTAACAATATACATTTATTTTTGAATTGTATTTCATTTGATATCAATTTTTTTGTATTGTATTTATGTTTTGGCTTTGTTGTAAATTTAGAGATTACATGTATATGCTTATGTTTTTTGTTATAAATATTCAAAGATAATTACACTAGAAACATATGTGCAATTATCATTTTAAGAAAAAAAATACAAGTTTCATGGCTAAACAATTGTGTAAAAGAAAAAAAACACATGCACTTGATTTTTTTTAAACTTCTATGCAAGAAACATATATGAATTTCTATAATATTAAAAAAAAACATATATGCACCTCATTTTTTTGAAATATATTTGCTGGAAAAAAAATTAATTCTGAAAAGAAAAATTCTAAAAATTTAAGGCTTAATAAAAACATTTTTTTTTAAAATTCAAAAAGAAAGTGAAAATGTGTTTTACTATTTTACCCTTTTGAATTAAATATAATGATTTAATAATACTAAATTCTTATTGGTCTAATGTTGGTTCTGTAGGTTCTGTACAAAAAAATGGTTCTGTAAAGAACGGTCCCATATATATATATATATATATATATATATATATATATATATATATATATATAGTGTGAGGTTCTTTTCAGAACCAAATGAATGTACAGAACTGCGAGAACCACCATTATACTCCTATTAATACATAATGTACAACATAATAATGCAAAATGGCATTTTTGAAAATATATGCAACTCAATTTGAGAAAAAATATTAAATTAGGGGCAAAATTGGAAATTGATTTTTCCATAAAAATAGCATCTCATAGCCCAGAAAACCGTCTTGTAATTCGGTCTTCACCTCTGCCTCACAAACCCTAACCACCATCCATACCTCTAGTTCTCAAAACACCATGCCTATCGCTTCACCATCTCTAGTCATGGATCCACGAAATTACAATCTATTGTTCCCCCAAAACAAAATCACAAACCGATCTATTGAAGACAAGGTAAATAAATTTTTGTTTAATTAATCTCATTGTGACAGCTGGGACTCAAAAATCACACAAAAGGAAGTCGATTTACGGTTTTTCAAATAGGTAAACGAATTCATTTTTATTTGGTCTCTAAAAGCATTATTTTTATAATTCATGTATGATCCAAAATCTGTTTTGGAGAAAATGTACAGTATATCATTTTTTGATAATTTTCTTCGTATTGGCTTTGATAGTTCAAAAAGTTTTGCCTTCAATTTAATAATTATTTAATACTAGCTTTTGATGAAGAATGTGACAATGATAGCACATGTATATTCTTCACTTTATAAGTCGTATGACTTGTTAGTATGGTTCATAAAGTAAGGTTTTTCCTTCAAACAACGTCGATTTACAGTTTTGGCTTTGATATGTGAGAATAATTTTTTTTGTTTTAATTCTTTCCGATATGTATTGGTTTTGAGCCGAACGAAATATAATATTTGAGTTTCGATCCGGAAATGAAAATGTATTTCGGGTATGAAGAAAAGTTTTATTTGAAAAGCAAGAAGTATTTTTCTAACCAAAAGATATATTTTCGATGTGGAAAGGTCCTTATATGAATATTTATCCTTTCTATTCATATGTAACTCTTTACAAGAATTACATGTAACTATAAAATTAGTAGTAGAAGACCTGATGAGATATCGTCTACAAAATGAAAAGTATGGTAAGTTGTTTGCAAATGCACTATGTATGTTTTTGTGTCCTTGTAGTTTGTTCTTTTATGTCCTTAAAATCATCTGTTTTTATAGCTTTCTGTCATTCTAATAGTGGGCTTGAGGTTCTATGGTAGTGATATTTTTGTAGCTTGTTCTTTATGCTTATGTGTTATGCAATAAGTTAAATGTGCATATGTATTATTCAAGTTGTTATAAATAATTTAATATAAGTAAATATTGTGTATATTTATTATGTTAGTTGTTGGGTTCATGGCTGAAAATCAATGTAAGAAGTGTGCATATGTGTTTCAAAGATCATATATATAAATCAATGGAATAAAATCAATGAAAAATGTGTGCATCTATGTTTTATTGTTGATATAAAATCAAGAAAAAAGTTATGCATCTATGTTCTTAATTGTGCATATGTGTTTAGATTATATGTGTTTGCTCGTATTGTAAAAGTTTCTTTGAGTTGGCAAGGTTTTGATACATGATTGATGTTTCATATTTTATTTGGATAAAAGATACATTTTATTTAGCTTTTAATGGATATTTAAATTTAGTGATTTTGGAATGCGGCTCGAGCGATACTTCAGCAAGATTAGGTTATGTTTAGGCCTTTCTAGATGTTACTTTTAAGAAATTGCACGAAATGCACATGTATATTTTTATGTTGGTGTGTATAATGACATTTCTAAATGTTTGTTAAGAAAATGCATTTGTATTTTATGTCATTCTTATATAAAAGTTATGACTATTGAAATGGCTTTTCTAAAAGTTATGTTGGTGCGTTTAAATGGCTTTTCAAAAAGTTATGATTATTGAAAAATTTTGCATGTCAAACGAGAATATATGAACGACTGATTCATAATTAATGAATGCCAAAGACCCTAAACAACAATTTTTTTTCTCTCTGGACATGTGAATCCAACGCTTTTAAAGAAGAATATGGTCTCCTGTGCACAAGTCAAAAATACATTTTGACTGTGTTTTGTTAGTTGTTATGATTAAATATTTTGTTTATTAATTGGTTGTGGTTACAGGTACGAGTATGAGGAGCGATGTGAAGAGTGCACGTGTGTTTACTACATACTATCTAGCGAGAAGATAATTATAATAGAAAATAAAGAGTAAAGACGCAAGTGCATGCAGTAGATATAAGTGCACATGAAGTAACTTGAGTGCGTACATACAAGGGCCTATGGATGAACTCAAATGCACATATACATACCAAGAAATCGAGAATCTCTAATTAGGGAAAATACATGTGCATATACGGCAACACCATTTTGGTTATATATATCACATGATTTTAGATTTTATGTATAATGTTTTTGTTTTGAAATGTATACGGTACATGTAAAATATTTATGTTTGCCACTCAATGTACTTGTGTAAATATTTGTGACCAAAGCACATTATAGATTTAAACAATTGACCACAAAAAACATATATAAAAATACATTATCTGAAAAAAAACACATATGCACATTACCTTTTCAAAACTATACATACTATAAAAATTATTTAAAAAAATTCTTGACATTTAGGAACTAAAAAACATCTTTTTTATTAAAAAATTCAAAAAGAAGATAAAAATGTAATTTTACATATGTACCCTTTTGAATTAAATTAAAAAGATAAATATCTAAAAAAATTCTATTGGTTGATGTTAGTTCTCGCAGTTCTGTACATTCATTTGGTTCTGAAAAGAACCTCACCATATATATATATATATATATATATATATATATATATATAAATTGATATAATATAAAAAAATAAAAATAATATATATAAATGGCCCACTACAACGCGAGTCGGTTGTGTTCCCTCGCTTTTCGTGAGGTTATTGGGCACTGACCAACTCGCTGGTTACGGCGCGAGACACGAAAACACCAAGTCTGTTGTGATCCTCGCGTTTTCGTGCCAAAAGACCAAAAATTCTCACCGTACCGTGGCCTCTTATAATGGTCATTTATTGTTAACG
This sequence comes from Tanacetum coccineum, assembly GCA_026074375.1. Lineage (NCBI taxonomy): Eukaryota > Viridiplantae > Streptophyta > Magnoliopsida > Asterales > Asteraceae > Tanacetum > Tanacetum coccineum. Next base: position 39,147 of record BQNB010028806.1, read on the forward strand.
ACTAAAAAGATAATGCACCTTTTAACCTTTTCACTCAAATGTCCTCGTACGACATGCTCTAGTAATGTTGACGTTTCGGTACTATAAGGCATTTATAAATAGGGGTGTTGATCGGTTCGGTTATCGGGTTATTCGGTTAAATTTTTTTTTGGTCAATTCAAAAACCGAACCGAACTAAAATTCAACAGAACCGAACCGAAAACCGAATTTGAATTCGGTTCGGTTCTCGGGTTGAAACGAATAACAATAACCCAAATTTCAATATTTATTTAGAAACATTTAATAATTATATAGATATTTAGCAAAAAAATATTATTTCAAGTATAAAAATGTTTTTTATATTAGAATAAAATTTTAATAGTATTATAAATATATATATATATATATATATAGTGGCATTTTCTTTGCAGAACCATTTTTTTGTACAGAACCAGCTTTTTTACTCTTAATAATGCATGATGTAAATCGTATCAATGCAAGATGGCATTATTGTAAATATATACTACTTATTTTAGAAAAAAAAATAAAGAAAGGGCAAATCAGGTATTTGTATTTGTCCCTAAAAAAGTGCCAGAAACTAAATACAGATATATCTCCCCCCAGTAAACCTAGATCTCACCCAAAACCAACAACCGCCTCTCTTCTCTCTCTTCAAATACATTATTTTTAACTCGTATTAAATCTAAATCTATCTCTCACTTTTTATTTTCAGTTTTTATCTTCATCTTCCTCACCCCAAACCTTAGCCGCCCTCCTTATCACCATCACTAACCGTCGCAAATCTGAGCAGCTAATAACGAAACCACCAGATCTTGTTGCAAACCGATTTTGTGGAATGTATAGAGGACGACTTGTTGCATTTTATCATATATTAAAGGCTTGATTAAATCTTCTATTCAACAATACCTTCAAATATTGTAAGTTTTTCTGTTTAAGATTCGTTTTTTTCTTTTCTATTAAATGTCTACGTTTTTGAGGATTAAAAATATGGTGTTTTTGTTTTCATTTGATCATATAAACTTTTTTAACAAGGAAAACTAAGGGATAATGGTGGGCTGAGCAAATGGGCTTTTCGAACGGTATGTGGATCGTGAGTGAATGATACAAAAAAAGTATTGTTCATGATTTTGTAAGTTTAAAGATAATGGCACATGATTCAGTTTAGAATTTATGCTTTTTTATTTGGTTTAAATGGTTTTGTAATATTATCATATTGTAGTTAATGATTTTTTATTTGGTTAAAATATTTTTTTAATGTGATTGATGTTGTGATTTCAAACCGTGGCATGCTTTTTTATTTAGTTTAGAATACAAGTGAATGTATGTATGTTGTCTTTTAATAGCATTTCTTTGTTTTGTTTCAGTGTGTAAAATATTTACAAGGTTGTACGTTTGAGACATGGAAGCATGCAAAAAAGGATTTGGTTATTGTAAATTAATGTAATCATATGTAGATAAAGCAAGACCAAGTGCCCACCAAGTATGAGAAGCGTGCACATATGTTTTTGAAGACGTGCATATACGTTCTAATGAATTTGAGGAGAAAGCGTAGTGTGCAATTATGTTCTTGGAAGGGTATTTGTATATTCTAACGAATTTAATGAGAAAGTGAATCATGCACTTATGTTTTTGAAAGAGTGCACACATGTTTTTGATGACGTGGACATATATGTTTAACAAGATACATTTGTATTTGAATTTTATTTTATTTATATCAAATTTTGTGTATAATATTTATGTTTTGGTTTGTTATAAATTTAACGGTTTGATGTATATATTTATGTTTTTTTTTAATTTCAAAGATTAAAAAGTATACACGAAAAACATATGTGCAACTATCATTTCAAACAAAAAATGTACACAAGAAACATATAAAATTTACAATATTTAAAAAGAACACACATTATAAGCAAAAAAAAATTCGCACTAAAAACATATGAAATTAACAATATTAAAAAATATATATATGCACTAGTTTTTTCTGAAAATATGTATGCTGAAAAAAAATATAAAACTAAAGAAAAATATTATCTTTTTAATTCTGAAAATTATAAGGTTTAAAAAACGTTTTTTAATAAAGAAAATTTAAAAAGAAGGTGAAAATGCATTTTACTATTATACCCTTTCTATTTAAATAAAATTATTTATTAATATTAAATTCCTATTGGTCCAAGAGTGGTTCTGTAGGTTCTGTACAAAAAAATGGTTCTGCAAAGAACGGTCCCCTATATATATATATATATATATATATATATATATATATATATATATATATATATATATATATATATATATATATATATATATATATATATATATATATATACATATACACACATTATATATAACAGGAGGCATTTGACCAATTAATGCTACGTCATCACACATGCCATGTCATCAAGTTTTTTTTGTAAATTTCGTTTTTTTTATAAATTTCGTTTTTTTTTTAATTTCGTTTTTTAAATAATTTATTGTAAAATTCGTTTTTTAAAAGTTTTTTTTTGTAAATTTCGTTTTTTTTATTTTTTTAAATTTCTTTTTTTTATAAATTTCGTTTTTTTATTTTTTTTTAATTTCGTTTTTTTTTTAATTTCGTTTTTTAAATAATTTATTGTAAAATTCGTTTTTTAAAAAATTTGCCACTAACAAGATTTGAACCTAATACCTTTGTGATATTAACAAACAACATAACCACTAGACTAACATATTCTTTTGATTTATATCTTCCAATTTAACATATATAAGGATAATAATTAATAGGATAATCTCTACATTACAAACACACATGAAAAGAGAATCACTTCTCTAATTGAATTTCGGTATCCAATTTTTGTAAATAATGTGATTTTTTTACGAATTAATCCATATCAATCCATGTAAAATCAAAGATAATTTACGGATTAATTTTTCAAAGATATCAATTCTAATTTTACATATACAAACGCATGAAAAGAGAATAACTTCTCTAATTTAATTTTTGTAAATAATATCAATTTTTTGTTTCATTAATTTTGGTATTTATTTTATGAAAATATCAATCCCTGAAAATCTGAAGATAATTTATGAATCAATTTTCCATTGTTTGTAATGTGAATATACTACTTTTTAGATAAGTTTACAATTTTTCTACAATAGATATCAGTAAAAAAAAAACAGTTATATACTTTCTTATCAGATAATTATAACTTATAATAGGTTTATCCTAATTTAACAGTATATATACAGCATATTGAAAGCTCCAAACACACTTTCATCAATATGTATTCACAATTCATAGAACAAGATGCAATAACATAAAGGTAGTCACTAAGGCTTATGTTTAAAAATAACCAAAATAAGCAAGTTTCAATTACAGCAAGCCAAACTCCTCTTAAGCCTATGATTTTGTTTTTTTTGTTTTCCAAATCTTGTTATGAAAAGAGTAGAATGGCTATGTAATTTTGCGAGTTGGAATGGTGTATTTTGTTGTGTAGTTGTTATAGGAGTGTGTTATCTATAAAACCAAGTTTACAGGTTTTGTTGGAATGTATTGGTTTTATAAATCATGCTCTGAGCATATTTTAAAAGTGATGGTATATTAGGTTGATAATTATAAGGTTTTATGTAGTTTTGCGGCTTATCGGATAGGAGGTACTAACGCTACTTCTGCACGTGCACCATATAAAATATTTAGTTGCTTAATTCTTAGGTGTCTATCGACTATTTGATTAAATTTATTCTACATGAACAAGTATTGGACGCCATATGATGTAAATACAGGGTCATCAAATTTATTCAATGTTATGACACTATAGTCTGATACTTCAGCTTATACACTCATGTTCTGAATTCCCACAACATGGATTTTACTCTTTGCTCGTGATTTTATCTCACGACAGGTTCCCTCCCAGAAACTGACACTAAAAAAGGTCACATACTACATAACGAATGTAATTTGGAAACATGCAGATCTTGGTTATAATTATGGTGTCATTCTGATACCCAGATGGACTTGTTGATTCCATTCCTGAGGTAAGGCATTACAGCCTATTTGAAATATAGCTTATTTCTGTCACTTATATGATAGTGATTATAAAGGTGGTAGTTTCGATCCATATATGTCGTTTCTAGCTTATTATCGTCTCCAAGTGTAAAATAGGTAAATCAAAAAAGTTTAACAAAACAAAAAAAAGAAGAAAAAAAAGACACGATTGACTTGATGAAGTAGGATCCACTAACTCATCTTATCAATTCCATCTGTAAATGAAGTGCACTAGAGCCTCTAGAAAATTATACAACCTCAGATACAAAAGTGCAGGAAAGTACTTGAACTTTTCAGCCAAAAACATGATGTAATATTAATATTTTTCATGCATATATTTAGAACAACAAATATTCTAAAACCAACATGTTTACCTATTACAGTGACATTCTAAACCTTTAAATAAAAAGGACTTTAAATGGACTAAGATGAGTTTGTGGATTCTACTTGATCAAGTGAATGATGTGTGTTATTAGGTAATAACACCTTATGGATGGTAATGCTATACAAATTCTACACGGTTACATCATAAACTATAAAATAATTGACAAACACTACTACTATGCTAAAAAAAATCTTTGTATAATATACAATTTTTAAAAACAATAATTACCAAAACAAATATATGTAAACAATAATTACAAGTCATACCCGCCCATCGAGCGGGTTTTGCAACTAGTATATATATATATATATATATATATATATATATATATATATATATATTCGGTTTTCGGTTCAGATTGCCAAACCCATATCCAACCCCGAGAACCGAATTAGTAGTTCGGTTCGATTCGGTTTTGGCAAATTCAGTTTGATTATAGTTCGGTTCGATTGTTTTCGGTTTGGTTCGGTCTCGGTTTTCAATTTTTTCGGTTTTTCTACTCACCCCTATCTATAAATAGTTGGGGTATCCGAGAAAACAATGGGTAATTGGTTCTTGAGGTGGATTAGGCCTTGGTTTTCACATGGGCCAAATTTTAGAGCTTTTATCTATCTCCAAAATGTGACCCTATTTTAGTTTCTAAAAAAAACAATTATTTTTTCGTTTCAAAAATATTCCTATTAAAAAAGTAGACATATAAAGAAAAATTTAGAATGGCGAAAACACTTTGACCTCGGTAGCCGTTTTGGCACCAACCATTGTCCACCTCACAAAGAATAGCTCCGGACAACTTTCCCGCAGGGCACCAACTGGGGTGAGCACAAGCCGATGCTCGGACCCATGACCCTATACCTACAAAATCTCTCCAGTAGACTGAGCCAAAACCCTTTATCAACAAAAGTAGACATATGGTTAAGAAGAGTGATTATTACATTAAGTCGCCGACAAAACTTTACTTTGAGATGTGAAATGAAATAATTTTGTGATAAAAAAACGTTAATTTCAATTGAAAAAAAAGAAAAAGAAAAAAACTAACTCCTAGGCAAATGGAACTTGAGATTGATGAGTACAGAGCTTACATTTGAACATGTGATGCAAAATGGAATCGTGGAAAGGTGTACTATAATATTTTTAAGTCCTCGGTTTGTCAAACATAAACCTTCTGTCCGAAACTGTAAGAGGAAGTTCGGGACAGTTTTTATATATTTTCCTAGTTTAGTAATCCAACTTCATTCACAACAACAAAAATCCTTCTAACATAATCCCTTCATTCACTTTCACAATTATCCACTACAACAACAAATCCAATCTATATTAACTAAAATTTCAAGAACATGAAATAATACTTCTACTTAACAAGTTTAGTTTATAATCTACCAATTTAAACAACAAGTCTAATATTTTAACAAGTAAATCATATGCTGTCAAAATAAATATTTTTAAGTGTATGAATATGTGTGTAATTTATTTAACACTTTCTTACAAGTAAGTAAATAATTATAAGACCTTTTATTGTTTTCTTGTAAATCTTTAAAAACAACTAACTAGTTGGTGATATAACATGATATATAAGATGTTTATAATAAAATATAGGAAATGAAAGTATGGAAAAGAATATGGAACCTTAAAGATGAAGTATGGCAAGATTAACTAGCTTAACACCTAAATCAAACCCCAAGACTTGTTTGATTAACACTAAACCCTTTAGAACTTCCTTGAAATATACTTGTAATTATCAAAAACAATTTTTCTCCTAGTTTTTCTAGTGAGCCGATTCTAGTGAGTGTTAGGAGAAGAGATGTGTGTTTTTCTTTTGACTTGGTGAATTATTGTGAAGTGTGTTAGTTCTTTAAATAGTCAACTAGGTAATGTGTTTATAATTGTTTATTATTAGGGAACAAGACATGAATTGACTAAAGAAGAGTGCAGGTTATGGCGTGTGAAGAGAGGAAGAAAAGAGATAGGATGTTGTGGGTGGCTACTTTGGTATTACACACTAGTTCTTATGTTCTTGCATGGTTAACTTAATGATAAGCAAAATGATATTATAATGTGTTACGTGAGTGGCGGTGGACGGCATGTTTGTTAGGGGGAAGAAATGTTTAATTTTTTTGGGTATTATGTATAAGTATGGAGAGGTGGTATGGTTTACATGCATGCATAAAGGTTCATAATGCAAAACGTAAGTGTTTTACATAAAACATGCAAAATAAAATATGAAAACTTATAAATTATCTTCGTAATAATCATATAACATATATTTGACGTAAATTTATATTTGTTTAATGCCGGTTTACGTTAAATGTTGATTTTTAGTTTACGCGATTTAACTTGACGGTTATAATTGAAAGTAAACATGTAAAGGCTCAAAGTAAATAGTTTTGAGTTTATTGCCGTAAAATGACTTGAAAATGTGGATTGTCACAGTCTCCCCGTGTTAAAAGAATCCCGACTCGGGATTCAGTTTGAGTTGTCTCCCGGTGGTGTTGATGAAGAGATGCGGATACTTGCTTCGAATTTGGTCTTCACGTTCCCACGTGAACTCTGGACCTCTTTTAGAGTTCCATCAAACCTTGACTATAGGAATGCGGCTTTGCTTCAACCGCTTGACCTTTTGGTCCAATATCTCCACAGGTTCTTCAGCGAAATGCAGCTTGTCATCAATTTGGATCTCATCCAATGAAATCACAAGCGATTCATCGGACAAACATTTCTTCAAATTAGACACGTGAAATGTGCTATGAACCTTACTTAATTGTTGAGGAAGTTCGAGTTTATAAGCAACGGTTCCTACTTTTGCTAACACCTTGAAAGGTCTAATATACCTCGGGTTCAACTTTCCTCGTTTGCCAAAACGGATAACCCCTTTCCAAGGCAAAACTTTCAACTTAACTTTGTCGCCTACTTGAAATTCTAGAGGTTTACGCCTCACATCGGCGTAACTCTTTTGACTTGAACAATCTTCTCGGTAGTTTCATGATTGATCTCTGGACTAGTGAGTTGGCTATCTCCAACCTCGGCCCAGCAGACAGGTGATCGACATTTACGATCATAAAGTGCCTCAAATGGTGCGGCCTTAAAGCTGTTATGATAACTATTGTTGTACGAGAACTCCACTAGCGGTAAATGCTTATCCCAACCATTTCCAAAATCTATTACACAATAAAAAGAACACCATACCTCATAGCATTCCTACAACACACGACCAAAAAAACACACTTCAGTTTTACATTCAAAAAGAAAAAGAAAACTGGTAACCCTTATAAGGACCAATTTTGCCCTAAAAATATCACTCTAGTAAGGAACTAGAGGATATAAAGATCATACTAATTTTGTACAAGCATTTATAGGATCATTGATCAAGTCGATCCAACATGTATTGATTTGCCTATTCATATGAAGGATCCATGAGTGAGAAAAAACTTTTATTTTATTTCATCCCCTAATTTATCCTTCTATGGAGGTTTTAAGTGGAAACATACACCATTCCTATACTTCCAAATAAACTACACCATGGAAGCATTCCTTGATAGAGGTATCGCAATTAGTGGAGTCTGCCATGTAAGAAGATTTATTGTCTCCTTTGGGTAACCCTCCCACACAAAGCACTTTAATGTGATACATTATACACGTATAAGTGTGGTTGCCATATAAGATGAGTTGGTGGAGCAACCTATTAAATGACAAACCAAGTCTTAATGTCTTGTTTATATCATTGTAGTGAGTAGTTGAAACCTATCAAGATAAACCATAAGCACGGGTTTGCAGTCTTAAGCCGTGTGCATTGTCAACTCACTTTATGATTTTATGATAGACATAGGGTCATAAATACTAGTAGTCGTATCTGCTTAATGGTTGCAAGTCAGCAAGTGTATTAGATCGAAAGAGTATCCTTTACAAATTTCGTCTATAACTTCGTATGTAGTACGTCATGTTGGAAAATTTTGGTTGGCAAAATGATTTTTGACCAACTTTGGACACAATTATTTATATGTATGTGTCATATATATAAGTAATAGTTTGTAAGTTTGCGTTCTCCTTGTAGAGAGCTTCGCAATAAACTTTTATGTGTCTAAAATGGAGTTGATGTGAATGAGATATCGCGTCTCAAAGTTAGGCATTCGGTACCATGCTTAAAGAGGAATTTATGTTTATTTTCTATCCCACATTGGTGGGATGAGTAAACTTGTGAAGACTCTATAGTATATAAATAGAGGCCCTACTTCCATAGCTTTGACACGCATTAAATCAATAAGTATTATTGAAATCCAACTTATGGAGTACACATCTGGAAAGGTGATTTTCTAGGCAGTTTGTTAAGTCCGGCAGTACAACTTACTGTTTCGGCTGTTGTACCCTAGGAAACAGACGGCGAATCTGTTTTAAGGGAAGCGTGTCAAACAGGTGCCTCAGCACTTTAGTGCTAAGCGTGTCAAACACGTGTCTCGAAGAGTTTTCCTTGATGGTGATCAAGTAAATACTTTTACTATTTTACTGTTTCCTTATTTATTGTTCATAGTGTCTGTCTTTTGCTTCTACCCCATTCTGTCTGTTTTATTTTCTGTTATTTATTTTCTGTTAATTATTTATTAATTATAATATGATTTTATTTTAATAAAAGTGTATATGTTTCCTTATAATCTTAAAACAGATTCTGTGTAACAGAATTAATAACACTTTTGTTAAATCGAATTAATTATTATTAACAGATTTTATATTTATAAACTGTTTTTTATCTAAACCAGGTTGAGTTTCTTTGGAAATCAGTTTTAATTAAATAGAATTTTAATGTACAGATTTGGAATTACAAATCTATAACGATTTTTAAAAGCAGTTGTTCAAATCAGTTTATTTTGAAACCAAGATTGAGTTTCTATTAAACTGATCTAGTTGATTCATTGAAACCAAGATTGAGTTTCTTTGAAAGCAAATCCGGTACACGGTTATAGAAATCAGGATTGAATTTCTTGGATACCGGTTTATAACAGTTTACTTAACTGTTTGTGTGCGATCTTTCAGGTGTTCGGATCAGTTTATTTTGAAACCAAGATTCAGTTTCTATTAAACTGATCTATTTGATTCGTTGAAACCAATTTGAGTTTCTTTGAATCAGATTTGGTACAAGTTTAAATAAACCAAGTCGAGTTTATTAGATACCAAATTATTTTAACAGTTCTTAACTGTTTTGTATTGACAAGTTTACTAATGGTAACACGAGTGTAACCCTAGTGAATCTTGTAAATGTAATTGGTGCGCCAGTTACTGACATGGTTGTAAATCATGACGAATTTATATTCATTGGAACCAAGTGGAGTTTCTTTGAAACATATCTCATAAAATGCAAGTTGTTATTTTATTAGATAACTGTAACGTGTTCGATAAAATCAAAAAGAATTTTTTTTAATCAAGATATTAATAATTATACATGTTATTATTAAATATCATATATACATCACTTTACTAATTTAGTGGAAGTGTTTGTTTGACTTGTCTAGTTTATTTTAAACCAGGTCGGTTAATTATTAACTAGATATAATTCTTGAAACTTTTTTTTGGAGTTTAAAAGTATATCTATAGAAACCTTGTTGAGTTTCTTTAGAAGAATGGATCTACTGAAACCTTGTTGAGTTTCTTTAGAAGAATGGATCTACTGAAACCTTGTTGAGTTTCTTTAGAAGAATGGATCTACTGAAACCTTGTTGAGTTTCTTTAGATGAATGGATCTACTGAAACCTTGTTGAGTTTCAGTATAGAAATAGATCATGTAAAATAGATCTATTAAGATCTTTTTAATGAAAATTGACAACATCATATTACATATGTGTTTTTGTTAAAACATTATGTAATAGGTGATATTGTTTAATTGTTTTAATCGAAAGACTTCTTTTAAAATGGTTTTGTATAACGGATCTTACAAAACATTAGTGTTTTAAACAAAAGATGAATTAAAATCGTTTTGTTAAGAAACACTTGTGATTAAGCATGTTGTTAATAGTACCAAAATTAGTTTCAAACTATTCATGGGACCTCATATTAACATTTGGAATGTCACGAGTGACATCAAAGGATCTGCTCCTAAACTTGTTAAAAGGGAGACCGATACTCGAGTTACGTGTACGGTAGATGCTTTGAAGCATTCAGAAACCTTATGTGCCATAACTATGCGTTATATGGTCTGAATGACATGAAAACTAAGGCCATGAGGGAATCCAACCATGGAAAATGGTGGATTAGCACTTTGGTATCTGTCATGTATATGGTGATAAGAGTTTGATTAACTTTTTCAATGCAGTTGAGAATGGAGAGAACAAATTTTGGGCCTCTCTAACTGCTAATATCAGGGGAAAAGGAGATGTGATTCACATCTGAAAAAGAGTCTAAGTTAACCAACGCGCTGTACGCACCGGATATTCGTAGGAATCTTGTGTCCGGATGGTAACTTAATGAAATTTGGCTTTCATTTTATGTTTGCATCAAATAAAATTTGAGTTAACATATAACATAATTGAGTCTGTACGGGTTACGCCTTTAAAAATGTTTAAGCTGAATGTATTTTTTAATGGTCATTGCAGTAAAATGAGTATGAATTCGGCTTATTTGTTTGTTTAAATGTATGGCATGGTTGACTCGGACATGTTTTAATTTTTAACTCAATATGTTGTCTAATTAAACCAAATTGGATACACTTTTTTGTATTGACACGGATTACAGAATTAAAACTTGTGTTGAAGCCAAATTGACAAGATTATCTTTTTTCTCAGTTAAACGGAAATAACCGAACCCCTTGATATGATTCATATGGTTTTATGTGATTTGAAATTGATACCTACTAAGGTAGCAAATAGCGAGTACTTCATCATATGTGTTGATGGTGGTACAAAATATTGCTATTTATACTTTCTTGAGAGTAAGGATATAGACAAGTTTGTTCTATATAAATAAGTTGAGCATCAACTTATTATCGAAAATAAGATGGTTCAAAGGCATATCGGAGGTGAATATATGTTTCTATTTCTAAATTTATGTGCTAAACTTAGAATAAGACACAAATTTATTACTCTTGATACTCCAACAAGAGAATCGTTGAAAGAAAAGAATCGTGCCTTAGAAAATATGGTTAATGCGATGTTCTGAAGTCCTGGTTTATGCCATGGCATATAGGGGAAAACGATTGTATCGGCTACTTATATTTTAGATAAGATCCCTTGTAAAGAAAATAAGATAGTTCTTATGAACTATGGATGAGAAGAAGACTATCTTATAAGTATTTACAAATGTGGAGGGATATCTAGCTAAGATATCCGTATTGAACCCCACGGTTCAAAAGATTTGACCTGAAACTGTGAATTGCATATTCTTAGTATATGCTCATAACAGTAGTGCTTATGGTTTCTTTGTGTATGTTGATCTACATAAGGATACAATAATGGAATAAAGAAGTGCTTCCTTCTTTGAAAGTATATTTCCATGTTAATAAATGAAATTGGAAGATAATCTAGAATAGATGACGTAGTTGTCCAAGATAAGAGACAACGGTATGATAATGATCTCCAAGATGAGAGACAAGATCAACCCAAGGAAGAAGAGGTTGAACCTAGAAGATGCAAAAGGGCAAGAACCGAGAAATTGTTTGGACCCGATTTTATTTCTTTTATGGTTGAAAATGAACCTACTTCTTATCGAGAAGCGGTAACTTCCTCGGAATGTATGTATTTGAAAAATCTTTGGTGTCAATACTCACTAATATATACTTATACATGTACATGTAATATTAATATACAAATAATTTATATATATTTGTACATTAAAAATTTCGGGGTTGGGTTCGAGGTCGGGTTCGAGGTCGGGGATTTATGTTATCCCATCCCCGCCCCATCCCCGATTTCATAATCCGGGGATTCCCCGTCCTAATCCCTATCTCCGGTCAACTCGGGGATTCCCCAGTCAATTCGGGTTTAAGGATCGGGTCTCCGTAGGGTACGGGTTTTATTGCCAATCCTACTCATTAATTGAACAAAGAAAAGTGTGTTACGCTGACAAAATTTGATTGGGGTTGTTAAGCTAGTATTTCCATAATCTGATTTGGTTGAGGTTGTTAGGAATAATATTTCCCATGCTCATATTTTTTTCCATACTGTTGTTATTATAAATACCTATGTCGCTATGAGGAACTATGATATTTCTAAACAGGGATTTAGAAAAAATACTATACATGAAGCAACCTGAGGGTTTCATGGCTCCTAGACTAGAGAGCAAAGTTTGTAGGCTTGTTAAGTCATTATATAGCTTAAGGAAAGCTTCCAAACAAGGACATCAATGTTTACCATATCATGTAAGAATGTAGATTTGAAATTAATGGATGTATTTGTGATCGATGGTATATGTGTACTCCTGTGTTTATACATAGATGGTATAATTATCACTAGAAGTGATAAGAAGATAAACAAATCCACTAATGATATGTTGGAGTCAAGATTGACATGAACTTCATTAGTTTTTTAATATCGTTCTTGGAACTAAGGTCATGTGAACTAATATGGATTTGTTTTGAAGTTAAAAACATTATAAAGACAATATTCTTGAGAGGTTCAATGTGGGGGATTCTGGCCTAGCTAGAATTCAAAGACATCTTTTAATCTAAAGGTGTTGCCCATTTTGAATACTCAAAGAATATTGGGCATCTCATGTGTGTAATGACGTGTGTGACTTAAATTTATAACCAGGTCAAGTATACCAGTAATTCAAGTGATGTTCATTTGAATAGTATTACACAAGTACGATAATACTTATGAAATTGCATTATAGAAGATATCCGACTGCTATCAAATGATATAGTAATGCAAATTTGGATTCTTACTTAAAAGAATCTAGATCTACTAGAGCGGACGTAATTACGCTAAGTGGAAAGCTATGTCTTAGAAATCTTGCAAGTAATTCAGGCAAACGCTTATAGCTAAATCTATGATGAAATCTGAATTTATCATTTAAGATAAATTTATAGAATATGCGAGATATTTACGTTAATTCTTAAAGGACATACCAAGATGGCGTAAACCGGTAATGGCCATGTTTATAAAGTGTGATAGTCAATTGAATTTAGACAGAGCTTATATCACAATGTAAAATGGTAAGTCGAGACATATTCATCATAGACGGTGATTGGTGTGACAACTACTCTCAAATAGAGTTATCACGATTGACTACGTAAAGTCAATGGATAACATCGCGGATCCTCTTACGAAAGGCTTAAGCAGAGAGTTAGTTAGAGAGTCGTTTAAAGGAATGTGACTAAAGCCCTTAAAGGAATGCGTTTCTATAAAGGAAAACCTAACCTAGTTGACTGGAGATCCCAAGATCTGGGTTCAATAGGATAACCTAATCATTGAAATGTGGGGGAAGTCACGTCAATATGGGGTGTTACTTAAAATTGTAACATCCTAGTCCATTCCTATAACAATTGTGACTTGTTGAGAGGTTAAACATATGGCTTTAATGATTTAGGATGAAATCACAAAGCATAGCGGTTCAAGATAAAATCACAAAACATATGTTTTTAATGATTAATAATGAAATCACCTATGTTAGAGAGAAGTGGGGTCGCTTCGAAGGGAAATATGGATGGCGCAATTCCTAAGAGCTCTTGCAGAACCATGCTAATGTTCAGGACCATAATGAACATGACTATGAGGACTTGACAGTGTCAGGGAGAGTCTTGTGTGAGTGTGTATTGTCGTCTACGTAAACAGAGGCTGAGTTCAAGGACATCGTGTCTACTCAGATCTAGGAGACTAAGTGCATCTCACAAGAGAAGATTCAAAGGGTCACACCTACCTATCCTATGCAAGACTCAACTGTTGTAATTTCATTGAAACATTTGTGTATTTGACCAATCTCTATTCATGTGGGGGATTATTGGAAAATTTGGTTGGCAAAATGATTTTTGACCAACTTTGGACACAATTTTTTCATTTGTAATGTGTCTATACTTATAAGTAATTAGTTTGTGAGTTTGAGTTCTCCTATATAAGAGCTTCGCAATGAACTTTTATGTGTCCAAAATGAAGTTGATGTGAATGAGATAAAAGTGATTTTTGACCAACTTTGGACACAATTATTTATATGTATGTGTCATATATATAAGTAATACTTTGTAAGTTTGCGTTCTCCTTGTAGAGAGCTTCGCAAAGAACTTTTATATGTCCAAAATAGAGTTGATGTGAATGATATATCACGTCTCAAAGTTAGGCATTCGGTACCATGCTTAAAGAGGAATTTATGTTTATTTTCTATCAATAAGTATTATTGATATATCCAACTTATGGAGTATACATCTTGTTTCGGCTGTTGTACTGTGGGAAACAGACGGCGAATCTGTTTTAAGGGAAGCGTGTCAAACACGTGCCTCTGTTTTAAGGGAAGCGTGTCAAACACGTGCCTCAGCTCTTTAGTGCTAAGCGTGTCAAACACGTGCCTCGAAGAGTTTTCCTTTGGTGATCAAGTAAGTACTTTTACTATTTTACTGTTTTCTTATTTATCGTTCATAGTGTCTGTCTTCTGCTTCTATCCTACTATGTCTGTTTTATTTTCTGTTATTTATTTATTAATTATAATCTTATTTTATTTTAATAAAAGGTACATGTTCCCCTACAATTTCATCGTGTACAAGTTGTTGGATCTTTCTCAAGTTTTCGTAGCGATTCAATTTGCTCGATATATAACAACTCTACAAATTTGTAAATTATTGTAAGAAAATACGTATAAACGAAAATAATTTGCTCGCCACAAAATTTAATCACGGGGTACCCGCCGCCGCATTGCGCGGGTACCCTGCTAATAATGTAGTATAGATTTATGAAAGTTTCAAGCTGGTATAAGGTTAGCTTTTTAGCCGCTCCCACGGGTCCGTTCCAAAGTTGAATGAGTCCTGGTTAAACCAGGTACAGTATGTGAGCTTCGTAGATGGAGCCATGGACCGTGGTTATATATGATATCTAACCCCAAAGAATTAGCTTCAAAAACACGGGTCAACCCGATACAAATTAACCTTTTGACTAATGACCCGTCCATATATACCATCTGTAATTATGATGTCAATGAACAAACTTTTTTTTTTAACCTTTTTGTCAAGTATCATCTTTTCGTAAGTACGATAAATCTTGTAAATCTATTCATAAGTACCAATTTGTTTTCCTTATGCAACATATCCGAATATGTGTAATTGAGTTTTGGATTTTGTTTAGTTTTAGGGTTCTGCTACGCATAGTGGCAAGAAGGAAAGATTAGCAATTAGTTACTGTATGTTTTAAGATTCTGGTAATACGTGTATTATCTTTACTAGTTTTAATGTCCGTGCACGCACGGGGCTTAGATATTATATCTTTTTAAACGACATGTATATTTTTATTTTTTTCTGTTTTATAAGCTTTGTTATAGAGTATTATCGAAATATATGAAGATAATAGATTCATTAAATCTTTTATGTATTATGTAGTATATGAACTTGAGGATGATTACTATTTTTTTTTTCTGATTTACCTGTTTTTCGGCTCGACATTGTGAGCCAACTAATCCCAGCGAAACTACCCTTTTAGGTAGCCCGGAGTCGGCTCAAGTGAACATTCGATGTGCTTCGGTTATACAACATGATTTTAGGCCGACAATGAAAAATCCACCAAAAAGACTTCGTGTAGATTTGGGATGTGATTAAATAATGTTAAATCTCTATAGGTATAAAGTTTTAGGGGTTATTTGTTTATTTTCTAAAGTTATAATCAAACTTGTAAATTTATAAATTTACACTTTTAACTCTATATAATTTATTTAAAATTAAACCACTAAATTTTTATTAATTATCTCCTCTTTTTTCAAGTTTTTGTTTTCACAAATTTGACACATATATTTTTATGTGTTTTTTTTATCTGGTTTTTTTATTCCATCAGATTTCTCATCATATTTTTTCAATTTTCGACCAAGTTAATTTAATATTTTGACATTTTATTGACCAATCAGGTTGCGTTGATTTTGCTACGTGCACAAAAATCAAGCATTCTGATTGGGCTAATTTTTTTCATATAGATTGTATTCTGATAATTACTCCGTATGATGTAATTTCTTTTATTATATAAATGTATTTTTTAAGAACGAATTTTATAAAACTTTTTTGGAAAATATATAATTAGTTCTTTTTATATTTATGATGATTTATCTAAAAATTATTAAGGAAAAGATTCATTCCACCTGGGCTACACACTTATAGTTAATTGTTTGGTTGATTAATTCTAAAAAACTACGTAATGGAATCATTTAATAATGAACCTATTTCATATGATACTAGGTTGCTTTTTTATCGATACCATCTGACAAACAATTGAGAGCCACACAAATATTTTTTTTTTACTTTTATCTTTTTGTCTCTTCTTACATGTTTTTTAAAATATATATAAATTAAATAATTTTTTATTTTATCTCTCTTACTTTTCTTTCAAACCAATACCAAATCCAAATCTCATTCTAAACCCACTTACAAACCAAACGGGCCCTCAGTTTTTCGTTTTGCTTTATTTACATTACATAAATCTAGAAAGATCTTACTTTGACTAGGAATTTTTTATATGCATGATTTACCTCCCTACTATAAATATAGGTCCTGGTTTTAATGTTTATGTATTCAATTATCCTACGTCAACATGCACTATTCTTAAGTACCCAGATGTGGATGGACCTCGAGATTTTAGATTAGCACTTGATAACTTTATTG
>BQNB010028807.1:0-56307 GCA_026074375.1 Tanacetum coccineum
TGTAGATGCTGGTAACAAGAGAGTTGACAATATTCTTTGTAAAAATAAAGAATATTTTTACTTTGCGAAGAGGAGATAGCAATAAAAAGATAAGTATGAAAGAGAAATCAAATTTTATCTATATATAGCTTCTCTGTTGATCGACAAAAGAGCCGTAAAAATCTGTAACGGTAACATTTAAACAATGTTTAAATAGAAAAGTCAATTTTCCCACAACCAGCACTAACAATAACCTACCACTATTAAAATTTACACTACCAGACTTAACTTTGGTCAACCAGAATTAATTATGTTACAACCCGAATTAACTCTTTTTCAACCAGAAGTAAGTATTTACTAAAGACTTACAAAACAAGGCCTTATCACACCTGCCTTACATCTCTAAATCCATGCTATTCCTGCAAGAATTAGTCTAAAACAAAAAAAATATGCTGCAGGAGTTTGTATTGACAGAATTAACTTAAACTAACTACCCGAATTGATACTACTAACTGCCAGTATTAATACTACTTAAGCCAGATTTTAGTTAAACTAACTACCTGAAATATACACACTATACAAGTTAGCCTCCCCTTAAATGTAGCTATGTGTTTATCATACCAATACTAACCACTAAGTAATTAAACCGTGGTCCATCAAAAGGTTTGGTCAATAGGTCAGCTACATTGAGGTCTGTGTGAATTGTCTCCACACTTATGAGCTTCTTCTCATAACAATCTTTTATAAAATGGTGGTGTATCTCGATGTGCTTTGTCTTGGAATGATACATTGGGTTCTTCACAATGCAGATTGTGCTTTCATTATCAATGTGGATTTTGGTATTCATGAAATTGAAACCATAGTCCAATAGTTGATTTTGAACCTACAATACTTGTCCACAGCAATTTGCACCAGCTACATATTCAGCTTTAGTTGTAGAAGTAGCTACCATGGTCTGTTTCTTGCATTGCCATGAGATAAGTCTTTGTCCAAGAAATTGACAACCACCTGTTATGGATTTCCTATCAAGGTTGGACCCACCATAATCATTGTTAGAGAATGCTTCCAGGTCAAAAGGTGATTCTCTAGGATACCATAAGCCCAAATGTAGTTTGCCCTTAAGGTACTTAAAGATTCTCTTCACAGCATTGAGATGTGAAGTCTTGGGAGTGACTTGAAAACGAGAACAAACACATACTGCATACATTATATCAGGCCTAGAGGCAGTTAAATACATGAGAGAACCTATCATGGATCTGTATAAGTGTACATCCACATCAAGAGCTTCCTCATCTTTTGTCAATGCCACTTTGGTCTCCATGGGGGTTATTGCAGTTTTCACATTTACAAGATCAAATTTCTTAAGTATCTCAGCTACATACTTGTCCTGAGATATGAAGATTCCTGCCTTGTTCTGTTTGACTTGTAATCCTAAGAAAAATGTGAGTTCACCCATAGAACTCATCTGAAATCTGCTTTTCATCAAGGCTTCAAACTCATCACACCAAGACTTTTTGGTAGATCCAAAAATGATATCATCAACATACACTTGAACCAGCATGATATCCTTCTTGTCCCTTTTAATAAATAAAGTCTTGTCAATCGTACCCCTCTTGTATCCATGCTTCTCTAGGAATGTTGATAGAGTAGCATACCAAGCTCTAGGAGCTTGATGCAGTCCATACAAAGCTTTGACCACCTTATAAACCTTCTTAGGGTGATCAGGATCAACAAAGCCAGGAGGTTGTGAGACATAAACCTCTTCATCTATAGTGCCATACAGAAAGGCACTTTTTACATCCATTTGGTATACTATGAACCCCATAAATGAGGCAAAGGCTAAAAATAACCTGATAGCTTCTATTCTTGCCACAGGAGCAAAAACCTCATCATAGTCAATACCTTCTTCCTGCGTGTACCCTTGGGCCACCAATCTTGCCTTATTTCTGACAACCACTCCTCTTTCATCTCTTTTATTTCTGTAGACCCATTTTGTACCAATTACCTTCATTCCGTGAGGTAGATCTACAAGAACCCATACTTGTTGCAGCTTAAACTGTAACAACTCCTCTTGCATGGCTTGAACCCAACTGTCATCTTGTAGAGCTTCAGAAATCTTTTTAGGTTCCTCCTGAGATAGAAAACAGGCAAACAAACAATGCTGTTGATCTTTGTGATTGTTTCTTTGCTGCTTTTGAATATAGCTAAAAATTGTATGAGCTCCTGATTTTTGCTGCATTTGCTTCTAGTTTGCACAGCTGGCTTAGGATCACCAAGGATTTGACTTTTTGGGTGAATATTATGAATCCTAAGAGTAGGAGTGAGACTGACTTCGATTTCTGTTGGTAAGCTGTTGAAGTCAGTTATCACACCCTCTTCATCATAAGATGCCTCATCAAAAATTCCTGTCTCAGACTTGTGAAAGATTTTGAGCTCTGGCATAGGTGAATCATCAGGATCAAGCCTACCAGAATTAACTGGTTTACTACCAGAATTAACTGAAGGAGTATTGGTAGAGTTGTTTTTAGATACTGTCCCTAAATGCTTTATAGCAATTTCTTCCAACTCTCTTCTAAAAGCTAAAATCTTAGGATTATCTTCTGAAGTGTCAGTAGAAGAGGCCTCCTTCTCTTGTTGTGGTTCTGTCAAGATCTCATCTATCTTTGAATTTACAGAAGACTTCCTTGATTTAACTTTTTCTTCAGTATTCTTTACGGCTGAAGGTACAACAATAAGCTCTGCATCCTCATCTTTTTCCTCAAAAGCAATAGCATTTGGAGTTTGTGAAGTACCTGCACTGTTAGTTACTTCTGAAGTACCTGCATGTGGGTTAGCTTGATTCTCCAAAGATACAGGAATATAATTCATAGAATCAGTAAGATAGTCAATATTAAACATCCATCTATACCCTACTCCTTTGATATTAGGTTTATCTTCAAGAAAATTAACATGCAGATTGACTTCTACTCTTTTGGTTACTAAATTATAAACCCTATAGGCTTTGCTATTTAGTGAGTAACCACTAAGAAACCCACATCAGATTTTTCATCATAACTTGCCAAGACACACTAATAGATCAAAAATTGTAACATGGACACCCAAAAAGGTCTTAAGTAGCACATAATTGGTTTGTGCCCAAACAAAAGCTCATAGGAGTTTTGATTGAGCTTAGTCACTCTACCCGTTAAAGATATAGCAAGCAGTACTAAACTGCTTCTGCCGAAAAGTAGTTGTAAAATTGAGTTTTGCTAGCATAGTTCTAGCAGCCTCAATTAGGTGCGTCTGGTTCATGGTCTTATCATCAACTCCATTCTATTGTGGAGTTTTCTGGCAATTGAAATAACCTCTGTTTTAGTCCCATGTATTCTACAAATTCAAGCATATCATCTATTCTAAATAATTCAGTGCCATAATCTGATCTAAATCATTTTAACCCTATGATTAACTAGTTTTTTTCATATGGCCTAATGAAGTTCTGAAGAATGCCACTTGTTTCATCCTTAGAGGCCAAAAAGAATACCCAACTAAAATCGGTAGCAATCATCAGTAATCACAAGGCAATAACTTGCATGATTAATGCTTTTTACAGAAGGTAGGTCCAAAAATATCCTAGCAAGGTTGATAATGCTTAGGATTAATCTGTTCATAATTTCGCTAATACTGCCAGTATTAACTCCTTCAGCAGTATTAACTCCTTCAGCACCAGTACTAACTTCTTCTTGAAAATTCAAGCTAGTGACAACCTTCTTTCCCTTTGTCTCTTTCCTTATCTTATACCTTCTTCCCTTATCTATTGACTTTAGCTTTTGAGAAGCAACCCTAGAGAGAGTTTTAGCTGCTTCTAATGTAGTAGGGCTTATGTCTTCAACTTGTTCCTCCCCTGGTGTTGACAGTAGTCTTAGAAGGAGTAACCAGCCCTTGTACCAAAGAAACTAGAGGATCATCTTGACTTTTCCTCCCTTGAGCCTCAGATTCTTCCTCTTCAGAGTCTGATAAGACCACATTTCTCCTTGTTAAAATACCTTCCAGCTTTTTCACCTTCTTGACTAACTTCACAATAGCACTCCCCATTGTCAGCTTGGTTTGCTTGAGATCCTTTTCCAGACATGTAGCCTTTGCTACCTCCAAAGGTAACAGATCCCCCATTGAATTCTTCAAAATCCTCCAGTTGATCCTTGTTACCTGTCATGTGCCCTGAGCATCCACTATCAAATATACCTCTATCTACCATGTTCTTCAGTGGATGATCCTGCACATGAAAAAGAGAAAATTAGTTTCTCTTAGGGACCCAGGCCTTTTCAGGCTTGGGTCTGCCTTGTGGACCTTTAGCATTCACAGTTCTAATAGAAATTGGTCCACTATTACAATTGGAGTTTGGTATAGTGTTTCTCCAATTATAACCTACTGAGGTCTTAATAGCAGATCCCTAATTTCTCTTTACAGCATGAGAATGAGACATTTGTGCTGTATTTTTTTCAAAGGGTCTTTTTACAGATGAATGTGATTTAGAAAAATGCCTTCTTTGATTAAATTGATTAACCTGTGGTCTTTTAGGACTAAAGCTTTTTGAGGTCCTGGTAGGTACTAGTTGTCTGGATTTAACAGTATTAACATTAGAATTAACAGTATTAACTCTAGGCCTAACATAATTAATATTTGTCCTACCAGTATTAATATTAGATTGATCCATCCCGCCACTTTTTGAGTTATACAATGCAAAAGATGGCTGGACTAAAAATCTCCATTGGGTGTGAAAAAGCTTTCCAAAAAGTGAAGTTCCGGGTCAAGTAGGATATTCTCATTTCCCCATCCCTTCAAAAATCTCATTATTTGGCAACATTGTAATCTCTGAAGCATCTGCTAAGTGAAGCTTATCTCTAATAGATGCCTTAGTGATTTTATATTCAGTGGTATCAATAGTTGCATGTAACTCTAGAGTCCCATCAGCAATAGTTTTGGCAGTAGCAGTCTGCCAAAACTGTTTGACTAGAGAATCATAGATAGTTGGATTAGTAGTGAAAGCATACCTGAGGTTGGAACCTCGTAGGAAATCCACTATCTCTGCAAACCCTGCACTTTCGTCAGGCTTGCGCAAGAACCCCACTTGATTGTGTTTGTCGCAGTACTTTAATTGAGCCATGGATTAAAAGAAGTAATAAAAGGTAGTGACTTGAACTGAAAATTGACTGGGTTTAGGTACGAGTGAGATTGTAGATGCTGGTAGCAGGACAATTGACTATATTCTTTATAGAAATAAAGAAGATTTTTACTTTTCAAAAAGGAGATAGCAATAAAAAGATAAGTATGAAAGAGAAATCAAACTTTATCTATATATAGCTTCTCTTGTGAATGGAAATAGCGCCGAAAAATCTGTAACGGGTAAACTTTGAACAGGTGGTAATGCAAAGAAAGTCAATTTTCCCGCAACCAGCACTAACAATAACCTACCAGTATTAAAATTTACACTACCAGACTTAACATTGGTCAACCAGAATTAATTATGACACAACCCGAATTAACTATTTTTCAACCAGAATTAAGTTTTTACTTATCACACATGTCTTACATCTGCAACTTCATGCTATTCCTGCAAGAATTAGACTAAAACAAAGAAAAACATGCTACAAGAGTTTGTATAGACAGAATTAACCTAAACCAACTACCCGAATTAATACTACTAACTACCAGAATTAATACTACTAACTACCAGTATTAATACTACTTAAGCCAGATTTTAGTTAAACTAATTATTATAAGTATACACACTATACAATTGAGTCTCCCCTTAAATGTAGCTATGAGTTTACCATCCTAATACTAACCACTAAGTAATTAAACCGTGGTCCATCAAAAGGTTTAGTCAATAAGTCAGCTACATTTAAGTCTGTGTGAATTTTCTCCACACTAATGAGCTTCTTCTTATAACAATCTCTTATAAAATGGTGGCGTATTTCAATGTGCTTTGTCTTGGAATGATACACTGGGTTCTTCACAATGCAGATTGTGCTTTCATTATCAATGTGGATTTTGGTATTCATGAAATTGAAACCATAGTCCAGTAGTTGATTTGGAACCCTCAATATTGTCAACAGGAATTTGCAGCAGCTAGATATTCAACTTCAGTTGTAGAAGTAGCCACTATGGTCTGTTTCTTGCATTGCCATGAGATAAGTCTTTGTCCAAGAAATTGACAACCACCTGTTGTGGATTTCCTATCAAGGTTGGATCCACCATAATCACTGTCAGAGAATGCTTCTAGATCAAAAGGTGACTCTCTAGGATACCATAAGCCCAAATGTGGTTTGTCATAAGTATAAAGATTCTCTTCACCTAAGCATTGAAGATGTGATGTCTTGGGAGTTACCTGAAACCGAGAACAAACACATACTGCATACATTATATCAGGCACTAGAGGTCATTATATACTGATGAGAACCTATCATGGATCTGTATAAGTGCACATCCACATCAACAGCTTCCTCATCTTTTGTTAATGCCACTTTGGTCTCCATGGGAGTTATTGCAGTTTTCACATTTACAAGATCAAATTTCTTGAGTATCTCAGCTACATACTTGTCTTGAGATATGAAGATTCCTGCCTTGTATGCTTTGACTTTGTTAATCCTAATAAAAACTGTCGAGTTATCCCTTGAAATCATCTGAAATCTGTTGGCCATCAGGCTTCAAAACTCATCACACCATGCTTTTTGGTAGATCCAAAAAAATGATATCTCAACATTACATTGAACCAGCATGATATCTTCTTGTGCTGTTTAATAAATAAAGTCTTGTCAATTGTACCTCTTGTATCCATGCTTCTTAATGATGTTTAGAGTAGATACCCAAGCTCTAGGGAGCTTGATGCAGTCCATACAAAGCTTTGACTTCCTTGTAACTTTTTAGGGTGAGCAGGATCAACAAAAGCGAGGAGGTTGTGAGATCATTAAACCTTTCATCAATAGTGCCATACAGAAAAGGCCATCTTTTTTATTCCATTTGGATTCTATGAACCCCAAAATTAAGGCATGGCTAAAATAGCCTAGATAGCTTCTATTCTTGCCACAGGGGCAAAAACCTCACTCATAGTCAATACCTTCTTCCTGCTGTGTACCCTTGGCCTCCAATATGTTATTTCTCACAATATCTCTTTCATTCTCTTTTTATTTCTGTAGACCCTTTTTGTACCAATGACCTTAATTCCGTGAGGTAGATCTACAAGAACCCTACTCTGTTGCGCTTGAATTGTAACAAGTCATCTTGCTTGGCTTGAACCAACTGTCATCTTAGTTAGAGTTTAGCAAATCTTTTAGGTTCAACTCATGAGATAGTAAGCACGCAAATAAACAATGCTGTTGATCTTTGTAATCTTTTTAGGTTCCTCCTGCTTTTTAGGTTCCTGATTTTTGCTGCACTTTGCTTCTAGTTTGCACAGTTGACTTAGGATCACCAAGTATTTAACTTTTCGGGTGAATATTGTGAATCCTAAGAGTAGGAGTAGGACTGACTTTGATTTCTGTTGGTAAGCTGTTGAAGTCAGTTATCACACCATCTTCATCATAAGATGCTTCATAAAAAATTCATGTCTCAGACTTGTGAAAGATGTCGAGCTCTGGCATAGGTGAATCATCAGAATCAAGCCTACCAGTATTAACTGACTCATTACCAGTATTAACTGAAGGAGTACTGGTAGAGTTGTTTTCAGATACTGTCCCTAAATGTTTTAGGGCAATTTCTTCCAACTCTCTTCTAAAAGCTATAATCTTAGGATTATCTTCTGAAGTGTTAGTAGAGGAAACCTTTTCTCTTGTTGATGTTTTTCCTATCCAAGATCTCCTTTTCTTGAATTTGTGGAAGTGTCCTTTTGATCTTACTTTTTCTTCAGTATTCTTTACAGCAGAAGGCACAACAATAAGCTCTACATCCTCATCTTAAGGAGTTTTGTTTTGAGGTTTAGTCACTCTTACCCTATTAAAAATGTAGCAAGCAATACTAACTGCTTCTGCCCAAAAAGTAGTTGGTAAGAGTGAATCTGCTAGCATTAGTTCTTTTTTTTTTTTTTTTTTTTTTTTTTTTTTTCTTTTTTTTTTTAGCAGTCAATTAGGGTCCTGTTCATTCTTTCAGCAACTCCATTCTATTGTGGAGTTCTGGCATTGCTATTACTCTGTTTTATTCCCTTGTTCCATAAAATTCAAGCATATCTCTATTCTTTCAATTCACAGTGCATTATTGTTCCTAATGATTTTAACCCTTATGGACTAAGTTGGTTTTTCAATCTGCATAATGTTGTTCTGAAGAATGCCACTAGTTTCATCCTTAGAGGCAAAAAGAATACCAACTAAATATGGTAAAATCATCAGTATTAAACGGCAATAACTGGTTGATTAATTGATTTTTCCTTAGGTCGGACCAATAAGATCCATATGCAAGGTGTGTAAAAATGGTTCAGTGATTAATCTTTCTATATTTGGCCATGCAGAGGCCCTTGTTGTTTTAACCTTTCATGGTAGGCAACATCAAGTATGTATTTTTGAAAACCTTGGAAGGTAGATCATCTTTCAGGTTTTCACTTCACAAGTTTGTTTAGTTTTTAAAATTGATATGACCTAACCTTCTGTGCCATAATTTAGATTAATCAGATGTGGCTTTAGCAATCAAACAGGCAAAACCTTTTGCAGGAGTAGGTGTCTTCATGTCAAAACTATACATATTGTAATGTCTAGGGACCATGTAAAAAATTATTGATTTTCAGCAGGCATCTTAAAGTAGAAGAACAAAAAAGCGTTAAGTTTATGTAAACAAGAACCATTATGCCTGCGTATCCAAATATTTGTGATATTGAGAAAAGGTTAATGCCTTAATTCTTTTAAAAAGACACATTGTCTAAAATCTCTAAAATTACCAACTCTTATTTTTCCTTACCAGATATGTCGCCTTTGATACCTCCAAAGGTAACAGACCCGCATTATATTTTCAAAAATCCTCTAGTTCGATCCCTTGTTACCTGTCAGGTGCCTGAGACATCAACATATCAAATATACCTCTATCTACCATGTTCTTCAGTGGATGATCCTGCACATGAAAAAGAGAAAATTAGTTTCTCTTAGGGACCCAGGCCTTTTCAGGCTTGGGTCTGCCTTGTGGACCTTTAGCATTCACAGTTCTAATAAAAGTTGGTCCACTGTCACAATTGGAGTTTGGATTAGAGTTCCTCCAATTATAACCTGCTGAGGTCTTAACAGCAGATCCCCAATTTCCCTTTACAGCATGAAAATGAGACATTTGTGCTGTAGTTTTTGCAAAGGGTCTTCTTACAGATGAATATGATTTTGAAAAATGCCCTCTTTGATTAAATTGATTCACCTGTGGTCTTTTAGGACTAAAACTGTTTGAGGTCTTGTTAGGTACTGGCTGTCTAGATCTTAACAGTATTAAATTTTAGACACTACAGTATTAACTTTAGTCTAACAGGATTAATATTTGTCCTACCAGTATTAATATTGGGCCTAACAGTATTAATGTTTGGTCTACCAGCATTAATTTGTACTGATCTAGGAACAAGTTTATTAGCATGATTAACCCTGTTTGCATTGGTCCATACTGGTTTTGCCACTCCATTACCAGAATTAACAACCCTTTGTTTTCTTAAACCTCAGCTCTCTAGCCTTTCTTTTATAAATATACAATCTTTAATCAAATGACTTAGACTACCACAAACAAAAACATTTTTCTTTGTGAAAGAGTAACCTTCCTTAGTTCTCTTTCCATCATAGCATTCTAATTCTTCCTATCGTACTTTAGGTAGTTGCATGATCTTTGATCTGTTGTACTAGGTTTTTTTATGTGTGAAACACAACTAGGTTCCAATTCTTGTGATTTGGATTGACACACTTTTTCATCTATTGTTATAGGTGTAGAACATTACTACTTCTAGAGGTACACTTGAAATCTCAGATTCAGGATCAACAGAATGTTCTGAGGAAGTTCCAATAGATCCTTCACTGTCATTAGATTGACAAGTAGAATATTTACTGGTGTAGGAGTATAATCTCCACTTAAGGGATGTGGAACACCTTTAAAATCATTAGTCTTTGTAAATCTACTGTATAAAGGTTTTCTAACTGTATCCTCTTTTAAACAATTAAACACAGAAAAATTCATTTCTTCCTCATAACTTATGAAACTTCATGTTTGATTGTATCTCAAACCCTAAGCCAATCTTTCCTATCTGAGCTCATGCCAGAATTAATTATCTCAATTGTTCTTGGGAAGAAATCTTTCCATGAATCTAATATTTTCTGCAATTGTTCCTTTTCTTTTACAGCTTTCATTCCTATTCTCCTATATCCTTTAAGCTTTTCATCTTTTTCATATATTTCATTAGCTTGAAATGTAAGCTTTTCATTTAGAGAAAGTTGCTGTTTTTGAAAAGTAACAAGTTGAGCTTCTAGTTTATTAAACGGCTTGACTATAGGCAAGTATTTTGTGCTTCTTGATCACCTATTGATTCATTTGTTCATCACACTGTGTTTTAAGGTATTTGTATTGAATCATGCAAGTTTTAGAACACAAAGATACCTCATTACTTGAGCTGATAGCCATAAGTGTATGATTTGTCTCTTCAACTTCGGTATGTTCTCCCCAATTAACAATCCCATCATCCTGTATCAGCAAGCCCATCTGATTCTTCTCTTGCTTCCAGCTTATGTGTTGATAAAATGAGCCTCTCTTCTTCTTTCCACATTTGTCCCCTTTGCTTTACATTCCTGGAAAATGACCGTATTGTGACCCCCAATGAAGCATTCAAGCTTCTTTTCTGTCAAAGGCAAATAGGTGTTTTTCCTTTCCACACGAACTCTCTTCCTGTTTTCTTTTAAAACTTCTTCATTCGATTAACAATCATTGCTAATCGGCCAGTTTTATGTCATTCTTCAATGCCGAATCATTAATTTGTTCCAGATCTTTATGAAGCAAGTCCCAGTCCTCTGATTGTTTGGCAAAGAGGGAATAAATAACTTCATTAGCAAAACCAACAAGAACTTCTTTTTCAGGAATATTAGTTGAAGAAGTAGAAGGAGTGCAAGTACTGTAAGCACCAGTAAAACCAGACTTAACCTTATTAGTGCTGCTTTTGCTTTGTGAAACAAAAGCAACATTTTGAGCACTTGAAGATGTTTTTGAGGCACCTTGGATTTCTTGCTCAAAAACTCTAAGGTTATTGTACAAATCATCAATAGATAAAGTGTCAACCTCTGGTTTAGTTCTCATAGTCATTGCCAGATTAGACCATGCTGGGGGCAAAGATCTGAGAAACTTATGATTTGCATCCTCAGTTGATATTTCAGCACCATGAGCTTCTAACTGAGAAAGTAATTATTGGAATCTGTCATATCCCTTTTCTAACCCTTCTGAATTGGATATTTTAAATGCTTACAAACTGTTGTTTGAAAACAGCCTTCTGCTTTTTCTGTGAATTTGCATTTACTACCAAAACCTAGTTCGGATGGCTTCCCAGATCTTTTTGCTTCATGCCATTCCTTAAATCTTCTCATATGCTCCTTGGGAATGGCCATCAGCAAGATATTCTTTGCCTTCCTTTCCTTTTCCACAGCTTGAATTTCTATAGCAGTTACTGGTGAAAGTATTCGAACAATACCATCCTTTCCAATTGAAATTCTCTTCTTGGAGTTTCCATTCTGATTTACCTTCTAAACATCATTGTCAATGTACTAAAGGTAATGCTCCATCTCCATAGCCCATATATCATACTCCTCCTTCTTCAGAATTAGGGTTTGATATTTGAGATAGCCGTTCTTTAAGGAATCCTTATGTTGTTGTTTGGTGCAGACACCAGTGTCTTTTTGTTTCCATTCTGAATTACCTTCCAAACCTCATTGACGATGTACTCAAGGTAATGCTCCATCTCCATAGCCCATATATCATACTCCTCTTTAATCAGTTGTAGGAGAGTGTTATTTGTGATTGTAGTGATTCTTCTTTCTCAGAGTCCCTCTACAATTGGCTCTGATACCACTTGTAGGTCCTTGGTCTAGGATCTATATAGCCTTTGTAAGACGATAGTTAACTTGAATAAATCTAAATCAACTATGTGAGAGACACTGACTATAAATATCAAGTGTTAACGCGGAATCTTAACATAAGAATTAAGAAGAACAATAATACTAATTTTGCTATTGATTTATCTTAAGCTTCAATGCTTCTATTACATATATAAAACTCTATGCCGTAGGGTTCCTTTTATACACCAAGGAAAACCCTAGCAGGCTTTACAAAATGTGTGAAAGGATAATGCATACCCTTTCCTAAGATATCTCCTAAGATATCTCTAAGATAACTATTACTATTCTGTTATATAAACAGACTTAACTAAAACATACTTAACTAAATACAACCAGTACTAACTATAGTACTGCTATTCTACCAGTACTAACTTTAGTACTGCCAGACCTAACTTAGTGCTGCCAGTATTAACTTAGTACTGCCAGAACTAACTAATACTTCCAGACTTAACTATTATACTATCAGTATTAAGTCTTTTATAATCTATTTCCCAACAACTTTCTTCAATGTCAGCAATCATCATTGTGATTCTGACAGTAGATGTATTGACCCGGTTTCTGCCTAAGTGTATAGAGGGCTTCTTTCTTTTCACCCTTTATCCTTACAATTCTTTTTCATTCTTCAAACCCTTCAGTGCTTACCGAGACTTCATGACTAGTACCTTATTGGGTTTGTTCCAGTACTAGCTCCATCTCAGTCGGCACTATTCCCTTATTCTTAATTTTAATCCTTTTTTATATCACACCTAAGGACTTCTACACTAACTAGTGTATTGTCCCTAGGTAGATCCCTTCGATTATGGATGGATCATGGGAACGAATACCTAACCTTACCAACCTTATAACTCCGATAGTAGTAAATACATGGTCGGTCTTTTGGTACTGTTCACCTTGCCATAAAACCAATTAAAAAACTCAATCAAGTACTTGTGATATAAATATCAAAGCTTTTTGTACCTCGATTATTTTTGCTTTTCAAAAATGCTCCCCCTCAACATGTGCATCGATAAACAAAAATGTTTAGCACAAGGAGGATGGAGTATACACATGAGTGCACAAAATCACATTTTTATCAGTTTTCATATTTATATCACATTTTCTCCTCTTATCAAAAATTTCAAACCCGTTGATATTTTAGATATCAATGGATTCAAATATGTTATAAAACTGGGAGAAAAGTATGCTGATTATTCACAAGCTGATTTAGGGGAACATATTAATGCTCCCCCTCAATCTGTGAGGGTATGTGTGTGTGTCAAGTATAATAACTTTGAAAGATTTTGAGTTTAACAAAAAACTCATGAAAAATTTATACATTGACACTTAACACCTAAAGATACACTACATAATAAGGATAATGTACAAGATATATTATACAACATAAGATGATATTGACTTGAGTGTTGGAATGATGAAATCATTCAGTTCTCTGGATGAGTATGTAGTCAACATCTCTTAACCTTCCACTAACAAAGCTTTCGAGACTCCTAAAAATTCTCCTAATCTTTAGTCTTCTCTCGATCACCTCCATAAACTCTTTACTCCTCCTTTTATCATCCTCATACCAGATTCTATTCTCTATGCTCGGATTGTACTTGAACAGCCTGAAGTCTTTAACCATGTGATCTAGCTTTTCCAGAATTCTTGTCAACGTGCCATCACTGAACTTGTACACCTCAGTCTCCCTCATTATCTTCTTCTGATTATTCCTATCTCTGTAGATTACGGCCCTTGACTTGGAAACAATGGTGTAATCTTCTTTGAAGAGAAAATCAGTAGCATCCCAACTCAGTTCTGTAAGGTTGAGCTTCGTCTGATAGCTCTCAATGCCAAGTAGCAAGTCTTCCACACGTTTTCTGATGATAATGTTCCTAATCCATAGGTTGACTACGTTGAATAGGTTAACTTTTTTGGATCCAGACAAATGGTTGAGCTTGCCTTGAAGATGAAACAGGTACATGTCTTCAAAGTCATTAGGATGCAGATTCTTGAAATCGGATTCTGAGATCTTGTATTCATTGTAATCAGCCCTTTGTAAGACAATCTCCTTCAAGTATGTGTACCCGTATCTAGAGTAGGTCTTCAAACTGACCACACTAAGAATATTCATGTGAGACCTGACTGCATGACGATCAGAGTAGGCACTATGTCTGGTAATATAAAATTCCTTTCGCTTAAACCACCAGTGAGAAATACCATAGGTCGCACTAAAATCGCATTCACGTTCACTTTCAATCTACAGTGACGGTACGAGTTCTTCGAGCCCAAAGTCTTGGTAGTAAGCTGCTTTCATCTTGGATATTAAGAGAGCATGCCTTCTGTCTTTGTCACCTGATATAAGATATTCGAGATCCTTATCGAAGAAGTATTGTGGTTGAATTGTTACCTAACCTCGTGAATTTCTTCTTGCATAGCTTCAAACCAGCAAGCTTAATCCATAGCAGTCTTAATATTCTTAGGTTCGACTTTTGAAAGTACAGAATTGTAAAGGCACCACAAGGCATCGGTAGCTAACTGTTTTCTAGTGGATACCAGACGAGAAGGATTACCGATTACATTATCCAGTGGGTGATCCTTGGACCATTTTCCAAGATGATTATGTGGTTGAATAACTTGTGTGGATTCAGCTGAACTAACATCCTCAGATGATGACTCATCAGAACTGGGTTCTGGAGCAAACACATTAACAAAGGGATCGTTGTTAGCTTGAGCAAAAGGATTGTCTTCGATAGTGAGTCCAGCTGCAACACCTTGATATGAGATAGGAGGTTGTACTACGGAGGATGATGGTGAATGACTTGTTGACGGTGCATCTTGATCAATGGTTGTAGAAGAAGGTGTACCGGCTAAAACAACTGAAATTTGAACTGCAGGAGCAGGAGGGACCAGTCTTTCAACACTTGGGGGTTCTAAGTATTCATCGAACATCGTTGGAATAAAATCTCTAGATCTTTATTAGTTAGTGGTACATAAGGAGCTGCAGGGACTGGATCATGTACGAGCCCTGAACTGATTTGTCCAGTCGTCACCAAAATAGGCTCGGGTCATGTACTGATGTGCACAGGAGCCATGTGCTCAGTCAACTCATCGAATTGCAGGTGAATTGTTTCCATGATTTTTTAGGTTTTTTGTTGTAGATTCGATAACCCTTCCTATTAGGAGCATAACCAACAAAAATCCCAATATATGTTGTTGCTTTTAATTTTCCAAGATCTGCACTGTCATTTGTAGGGTAACAAAGAGCACCAAAAACTCTAAGAAATTTAAGATTAGGTTTCTTATCATGCACAAGCTCATATGGGGTTTTGTTATGACGAGTATGAATTAGGGATCTGTTTTAGGTGTAGCAAGCAGTAGCAACAGCTTCTGCCCATAGAAACATCGGAGCTTTTGAAAATATCAGCATTGTCCGAGCAGCTTCCACCAGAGTCCGATTCCGTCTTTTGACAACGTCGTTCTGCTAAGGAGTTCTCGGAACATATTTTTGGTGAAAAATACCGACATTTTCATAGTATTCAGTCAGAACTTGATTAACAAATTATGTGTCATTGTCTGTTTTGATGTATCTGACAGTTTGTTAAGACCAACTTGTATTTGCTTTAGAAATTTGATGACGAACTATGTAGTTTCATCTTTGGATCTCAAAAACTTAACCCAAGTGAATCTTGAATAATATTATACGATGACCAAAATGTATTTCTTCTTATTAATACTCTGCACTCTCATTGGTAAGCATAAATCCATGTAAAGGGTATGTAGAACTTCCATAATGGTGTTTTCGGATTTGGGTTTGTGGGTATACTTCTTACTCTTTCCTAGTTGACAAGCCAAGCAAAAATGGTCTTTCTCAAACTTTAACCTTGGTAAGCCTCTTACTAAATCTTTTCTTGCAAGATCATTGATGGTATCGAAGTTCAAATGGTTTAACCAACGATGCCACAACAATGATTTATTCTTGGAGGCCTTTGACAATAAGCATATTGGAGAGGACTTCATCACGTCTTCAACAGAGATAGTGTATAGATTTGAGCCTCGGGAACCTTTAAGTAAATCCACACAATCTTCATTTCTAACATAACACGAATGTTTTCTGAATGCAACTTCAAGATCTGAATCACAAAATTATCCTACAGAAAAGAGATTGTGTCCAAGTCCTTCCACATAATATACCCTAGAGATCACACTATCACCTATCACGTAATCTCCATAACCAATAATAGCACCAAAATGATCATTCCCGAATCTAACTGTCCCGATGAACTTTTTCACGAAATTCCTGAGCCGTAAGCGATTCTCCATCATATGTTTTGAGCAGCCTGAGTCCAAATACTATAGGATGATCTGTACGACCTGCATTTGAAAACAGACGAGGATGGAGAGTTTGGAATATTGGATCCCCAATTTCTGTTGGGGTCCTGTTGGTTAGCAGAAACATCAGTATATTTCACAGAAGCATCAATTGTCTGTGTTTCAGCTGTAGTGGGAATGCTAGTGGAAATTGCCTTGTCCTGTGTGTTTCTACGTTTGTATCTAGTTAATGATTTCTAAGAAGTGTTACTTAATTTCTTAGTGATTACAATTACACTTGAATTAACGTGTTTAGGTTTCTATAAAGGCACACATTTGGATTTAGTAAGCCTAGTTAAAGGGCATTGTTCTCTTAAAGTGAATTTCTTTCTAGTGGGCTTCCATTGATAACCAACATTAGTAAACATTTTTCCTGTTGCTTTCCAAACCTGCTTAACTTTGCTCAAAACCTTTTTTACATTAGGAGGCGCATTCGCAAAATTCAGATATTTAGCAACACACACATCATGTTTTGCAGAAATTAAGCATTTATTACATGTCTTGCACAGAGAGTCAGAATTCGAATTAATTACAATACGCTTATAATTAATACTAGAATCAACACGATTTGTTTGTTTCAAATTAGACTTATTGTTCCTATTGTGATCTTCTACTTTCTTCTTGTTGACACTTTTAGTTGGCAAGATCCTATTGTTCTTTATATTGCTCCTAGGCTTTGACCCACTAGCTTCAGTGGAACTGATTAATCCTGTAGAAGGAATCATAGGTACATTAGTCTTTTTCTCTTTTTGTGGCTTAACATATTTTTGTGTGTTATCATTTGAGGTTTCGCTTGTTTCCTTAAAAGTAACTTGATTTTTCCTAGTTAAAGGGGCAGTAGCAATCTTTTTATCTCTTTTATTGAAGTCTTTCGGACACATGTCGATCACATATTCTACCAATTCCTGAGATTGTTTAGTGTAAAGGCAGGCAGATGCAAGTGAACTATCTAATGGTTTTTCAACCCGAGCCTCTTCTACAATCTCGCGAAATGTTTTTACACATTCCTTAAGATGTTTGAGATGATCTAAATGAACTTCCTTATTGTTCCTATTGCAAGGCGGAATGGTTCAACATCAATTGCATACATACCAGGGGCAAGCACTTTTGGTTTTACAGAGTCCATAGTGACGCATTTCATTTTTTCTATTATCTGAGCCTTTAGATTCTTATTTTCATCTAACAAGGCAGTTGTATTTTCAACAGTTTTAGCACGCGTTATCTTAATACAATCATACAATTCCTTGTAATGTTGCTTAATTGTTGCATTTTCTGACCTAAATAGCTTATTTTGTTCTTGAAGAACAATGACTTTTTCTGTTAATTCTGTGATCTGAAAGTCTAAGGCCCTAAAATCAAGAGTACGGTCTGCTTCACTATCCTTCAATTGAGAAATTTGCACTTTTAATTTCCTAATTGTGTTGTCCTTTCCTTGAAGAGAAGCTTTGATTTTGTTGATTTTAAAAATTGAGTCAAATTCAGGAGCATCCTGAGCTAGTCATGATTTGTTGTTTCCAAAACTTTCTTTAAGATGTTGATACTTTAATTGCAAATTTAAGTGATTCACCTCAAGGTTGGAAAAACGTTTTATCATTTCACTGTGATCGTCTTTTTGGATATGATGTTTTAATTTAGAAATCTCAGCTTCAAGTTCCAGACAACGTGCTTGTTTTACAGTGTAGGCATTATGCATTTCAGAAAATCTAGATACAGTAAGCACCGAATTCGTTGCAGTATAAAATACGTCATTGGACAAGCAATCAGCAATTGAATTCTCATTTGCGATGAGAAGATTTTTCCTCTCAATCTCATCACATTTCTATCCATAGCATTTGGTCTAATCCCTCGGCTTCCAATTCATCAAATAATTTCTTTCATTTCTTTATACTTCTTTAATTGAGAGCTTTTGAATACCCTTTTAAAAGGTCTTTACTGTGTTTTAAAAATTGGATTGACCTCGCGTTAGATAACCATTTATTGTTTCCCCTTTGGTTTGTTCGAAACTATTTCCCCGTTCAGTGAGACCGTTAGTGTATTTCTTCTTTTACAGTGTTTTATCAAATTCCGAAAAAGTTTATAAATGCATAAGTATTATATTTTTTTTTAACTGAAATTTGTTCTTCCGTCCGTTGGATAAAGAACCCATGGCTGGGGAGAAGCTTTGCAGCGTGGCTTGGGTGGATTACACATCACAGCTGGTGTTTTGGTTCCATTAGCCGTTGCTTTAAGAGCTTTGGCCTTTTTCTTTGAGAATGTCATTGTAGACCAAAATATCCTGTTTCAGGGGTGGGTCAATTGTTTTTGTGGTGATGAAAGTGTGCAAGATAATTCTCTTTGAGTATTCTGGAGGTATAATCTTGAACTTTCTTTTTCACAACACTGGAGTCTTTCGCTATTTTTTTTTACATCATTTTTCTACCTAGTAGTCTCGGACGTGATCTATCTCTAGGGTATTCCTCTGAGTCTTAAACTTGGTTTAGGACATGATGGGTTTTAACTATTTCATGACCATTATAGAGAGCAGATTGAACTCGCATTGCTTTTGCGAGATGAAATGGATTTTTGTAGCCTATTGCTACCTTGTTCTTTTCATCATAAAAGGGCTTTGGTTTACATAACATGTGAACTGTTTGAAGAGACTGGTCTTGTTTGAATAATTTATCTTCAACCTTTTCTTTTAAAGCTTTCATGTCCAGAAAATCTTCAAGGTATTTGTTTTCTTTCTGTTTGAAATCCTTTTTCAAAGTTGCAACTTCCTCTCTCGTTGACTTGTTATGGCCAATGGTAGAATAAAGTTGCATTTTTACAGAATGAAGTTCCTTTTTCAAAGATTCTTCCTTAATGTTACGATCAGTGATAATTATGCTCAATTGTTCATCAATCTTTTGTTCACGTTCATTTAATTCAAACCTTGCTCGTCTTTCATACAGTTCAACTTGTTCCTTATATCTTGCAAGTTCAGCAGTTAATGATGCATTAACTACTTTGCTCTGCTCATTCGTAGAAACACATTAGGCAGTCTGTTCATGCATATCATTGATTATCATCATTAAAGCATCATTTGGTACAGAAGATACATTACTTTGTACAACTGACACTGCGTTATCCTTCACATACTGCTCAGACGAAATAATATTACTATTACTTGTATATTCAACATCTGAGCCAACAACATAGTTTGGTTGTACATCGTTTTGCATCTCATGTACTCAATGATACTCATCAATACTATCTACATAGTTATCATGATCTTGTACCTTAGATAGAATGTCCAAATCATATGATGGACCAACTTCATCATAGATTGGATCGGTTGATGATAGATTTGCCATGAACATGGTCTATGCAGTAGGAGCCTTATCAACATCAGAATCAAAAGCATCACTTTAATCAGCTTGAAAGACGTTGTCCTCGTTGAGTGCCATATCTTGTACTAGTGCCTCATCCACACCATCATCAAACGTGTTTGTCTGTCCACCTGCAATAAACAGTAACTGCTCTTCATACAAAACCGCTCTATTCTCCTAAGCCTGCATCAGCAACATCTTGTCCTTGAAGTATTCTAAATTCTATGGTCGCTTTGGTTGAGTGCATTTTCTTGCTATGTACCCTATTTCATTGCAGATATAACACTTAATCTTCCTTGCTTGACCAGGATTTGCATTGCCCACTCTCTTCTGAACTCCCCCATTCCCAGCTGCAACTACTCCCTTAGCATAATTCCCTTGACCTCTGTTCTGTCTACCCTGAACATTCTGAACAACAACCCTGCCTTTTTGAACTGTAGCTTGGTTCCTTGTGTTAGATGAAGTTCAAAGTTGATTGTTGGTTTGAGGAAGGTGTATTTTGTAGGATTGGGCGAGTAGGGAAACTATTTTAGTTAAGTTTTTAATCAAGTTATCGGTTAGGGTAAAGCCTGAATCAAGTTGTGTGTTATCAGCAAATTGTGGTTGATAGTTAACTGGAGGGACATATGTAGATGGTAGAAGAATAGATGATTATAAAGGGTACTGATGAGGTGAAACATTAGACACTAAGGCAAGAGGATCAATAGCATGTTGATTGTATATTTCCAGCATCATCTTGTTCTCGTTAGCATGTGCCTCGTGTTGCTTCAAGTAAGCATACAACTGATCATAGTTAGATTATTTCAAGCCTCTGTTTAGTTTGATTGCAGTCACGAATCTACCTCATTCAGGCAACATGTTGTTTACAAACTTTAAGTTCAGCTGTATTTTGGGCATAGTCATCTTGATGTTTCGCATGAAGTTGATGAGCTTTGTAAACCTGACATAGTATTCGTGAATAGTTTCTCCTTTGTTCTGACAGAAGTGTTCAAATTCATCGTACAATTACGATTCACGTTTATCTTTTGTTAACCCAGAACCTTCGAGGAGTGTCTTCACATCATCCCAAATGTCTTTTGCATTAGTGTAGTGATTGATGAGTATGTAGATGTCTTTTGGTAAGCCTTGAAGTAGAATATGCGTTGCATGAATGTCAGCTTTAAACCGCTCCTTTTCTTCTGGCGTTAGGTCAGCAAAGACTCTATCCCGTTCTGGTCCTAGATGAAGTGCACCTTTAGTACCTTCAGCAAGTATTTCTATGAACTTTCCCATCTTAAATGGACCTTTATCAATCGACTTAAGTATGTTTACCCCATTATCTTTTCCCAGACAGTACAAACGAATACGTTGTTGCCAAGACTCAAAGTCAGTCTTATCGAGCATTAGTGGGTGGGTATCGGACCTGGCACACTGGATATCTTCAGAAATATTAGCCATCATGTTTGATTGTAAAATGATATGAGTTGATCATTTAATGATTAGTGAGTGTGTGTTAAAAGTGGTAAAGTTAAATTAGGTGTTTTGTTGTTTTGGTTTGTTAAGTCTTAAGTTTGAAAGTAAGAAACATTGTCCAAGTGTCCAAACAGTGTCTCAAACCGCTGCCTAGGATGTCAAACCGCTGCCTAGACAAACCGCTGTTAAGAAGAAAAAAATTAACCCCAAACCGCTACTAGTAAACCACTACTAACAAACCACTAGAAACAAACCGCTACGAAGAGAATGTTAGTAAACCGCTACGAAGTGAAATACTACCAAACCGCTGCCGAAAAACCAAACCGCTAGAGGCTTGATTAGTAAACCGCTATGGGGTTTAAATCTTTAAAAACCTGTAAGCAAACCGCTACCAAGTCAAACCGCCAGTAGTAAACAGCTATGAATAGAAAACAAGTAAACCGCTACGAAGATTAATTTCCAAACCGCTTCCAAGGAATCAAACCGCCATGGTTTTGTTTCCTAAACCGCCATGAAAAATAAATATCCTCAAAACCTATAAACCGCTACCTTCAAACCGCTGTTACTAACAGACAAACCGTTGTCCCTATCAATATGTCAAACCGCTATAAAATAAGACAAACCTCTATGCTAATAGGACAAACCGCTGACACAGTACGAACTAACAAACCGCAAGAATAGTACTTGCTCTGCCAAACTGTTGCAATAAACAAATAACAGAATGCCAAACTGCCGGCTTGAAACACTTACCTTTTCACCTAAAAATTCCTAAAAATCACCCTTTTAAACGTTTTTGCTTGATTTATTTTGCACAACTGAGTACTAGAAGGCTATAACTACTAGAAAAACACCTAAACTTTAACACAACAAAGATTAAAATCTAGGAAAATGATAAACAAGCTAAAGAACCTAAAAAGTACACTTTTGATATAAACCAAGCAACAAAACGCACATACACACTAGCTAATCATCCCATGAGCTCTGATACCAACTGTAGGATATTGGATATCATAACACAATGGAAGATTTTAGGGTTAGCTGAATCTTAGAGAGAGAAAGTAGGAGAGAAACTTTCTAGAGAGAGAAAATAGAATGTTTGTATTATGAAATGACTAACCACCTCTTCCAACACATGGAAGAGGCTTATATAGGTGTTACCAAACCAGCCCTTAGGCCATGGGTACGGGCTTACACATTGGGTTTATTACCCGACCTATTACCGAATGTCATACGATTAACTATTAACTACGAGCTACGTTAAACTATAAAATACACGGGATGACCGAGTCTTTTTCTTATATCTAACAATAATTATAATACTTTTACTTGTTCATGTAAATCTTTTAAAATTAATAACTAGTTGATGATATAACATGATAAATAAGATGTTTATAACAAAATATAAAAAATAAAAGTATGAGAAAGATGATGAGACCTTGAAGATGAAGTATGGCAAGATTAACTATCTTAACACCCAAATCAAACCCCAAAACTTGTTTGATTATCACTAAAACCTTAAACCTTCCTTGAAAAATACTTGTATAAATCAAACACCCAATTCTTGTGTGTTCTTACTTGGGGCCGGTTCTAGTAGAGAGGAAAAGAGAAGATATGTACTTTTTTTTGCTAAGTGAATAATGAAGAGTATGTTGGTTCCTTAAATAATAAAATCTAGGTAAGGTGTATAATAGTTGTTTATTCATGGGAGACAAACATGGAATGACTAGCCAAGAAGCATGCAAGATGGCGTGTGAAATGGAAGGAAAAGAAGAAAACATTTGTGTTGGTGGCTACTTTGCCAATATACACTAATTCATGTGTTTTTCTTGGTTAATCTAAAGGATAAATGAAATTGTTTAACAATGTGGTGGTAGTGGAGGAGGGACGGCACCTATGTGAAATAGGGGAGGGAAATATTTAAATTTTTTGTATTATGTATAAGTGTGGGTATTTGGTTAAGTATAAAAAGGTGGTACCGTTTATGTTAGAAACACGAAAAGTATCGGTCACTTCCAATAATAGTTAGTCAAAGCCCGTAGTTAGTCAAATGTAATGTAATTATTCTAATTGGGCCAAAGTTAGGAAAAGCCCATGTAATGCCTATCTATGGGCCGGCCATAAGGGTATTTATACACCTCTCCATGCATTGGAGATGTGGTTGGTTGTTCATTTTTCACACATCATAATACAAGTTTTCTCTTAGTTTACTTTCTCTCTCTAAGTGTTCATCCAACCCTCTCTCTCACTAAAACAACCTCTCTTCCTCTTTCCATGTATGTTATTTGATTGTTCTTCAATTGGTATCAAGAGTCATAGAGTGGTGTGTTTAGTTTTTGTGTTTTTTTTGTTTGTTTTCTTCTACACGTATGTACGTTTTTCTTCTTTATTTTTGTTGTTTTAGAAGCTCTTGTGTACACTAAAAGATAATTTACCTTGGTAAATTTGATCTAGTATCTTTAGGATATAGGTGTACAAGCTTTGAATCAAGAAAAACATCATTTTTGGTCATCTTTGTGTTCTAAAACTTTAGAAAGAACAAAATCTTGATTTTAAATTTTTCGACTTAAAAACCTTAAAGTTTTTATTTTTCTTGTTCCTATAGGTTTAGTAACACTAGTTGTACAAGTATTTTTGCAAAACAACCATCAGCTATAACTTTTTTCCTTTTCCATGGTGATAGCGAATTTATTCCTATGATGACGTCACAATTACTAAGTTTTACGGTATTACGTCGATGTTGAATGAGTGATTTAGTAAATTCCTTGATAATGGCTAAACTCGTTGGCGGATTGTCCTAGGGTAACTAGCGATGCGTCATGACTTTTCCACATAGGATTTGGTGTAAGACGATGTCGACTCTATGCAATAAGATGGAGTAAAGGTCTACTGTGATTTCTAATCCACTTCCCCTGTGAAAGACCCACATTATAAGAACACGCACAAAAAACTATGGGATATTAGAGGAAAATAAGTAGAAAATTAGATTTGACAAAAGTTTTTTAAGGGTGACTACTCTCAGCATTGCATGACCCATCCCGAATTAAACACAGGTAATCATGCAATGTATAAATAAGGACCGACGATGCAATGCTCATGTAACGACAAACAAGTGTAATATGTATGTATAGTATCAAAAAGTTTTAAATTGTGACAAAAAAATTCACAAGATGAAAACATGGTATTTAAAAATTATGTACAACAAAAATGGTATTGGCTAGGAAACCGTAAGAAGGTTTATAATGACAATATCCAAATAGTCCAAAGGGTAGATTGTAAAATAATTAATGTAATGAAAAAAAAAAATTTTTTGAAAGGAAATATTAAAATGTTATATAATGAGATGAATAACATAGTTATAAGGCGATGTCAAAATATGCATATAAATGAGGCAAATGATTTAATGAGAAATGTTGTTAAACAAAAACGTTTATAAAGAATGAAGATAATTTTAAATTGATTAGTTTTTGCATAAATAAATAGCAAAGAAAAATGGTAACAGACTGGAATTATCCATAACATATAAAATTGATAGGGAAATTAAAACATCCATACGTACAAATGAATTTTAAAAAGAAAAGTACAAAGTAAAATCTCTCTAAGGTGTATGACATAAAATAACTTCTAAAAACCATAATTATTTACTATAGCAACAATATATCCCATTTTCTTACCACAATAAGGTGTAATTATTGCATGCAATTGGTACTTAATTTGCTTAAAGTGTTTAATTATTAGAAAATGAAGTAGTAATTGGAAAAGATATGCTAAAAGGCCCCTCAATTTGAGGTTAAACGAAGAAATCATAAAGATTACTATTCTGACTACCTATACGCCGTATCCATCAAGGAAGATACGGTGTATCCGTGCCTGCACTTCACTAGAAATCACAAAGAATTAAAGAGCAATACGCCGTATCCATAATACTCTATACACAGTATTGAAGATTATTTGAAGATTCTGGAAGATATTGAACATGACCCCTACCCCAAGAAACCCCCAATTACGGCCCGTATTGAACCACTAACCAATACGGCGTATCGTACGATTTTCCCAGACATCAAAAAGTTAAAATCTCCTAAACCACGAGTTTAGGGAGTGGTTAAAAACATATTTTCCACCGAAGCCCTAAAAACCATGAAAAGTTCGATTTTCCAGAAGGA
The DNA here is from genome assembly GCA_026074375.1 of Tanacetum coccineum. NCBI lineage: Eukaryota > Viridiplantae > Streptophyta > Magnoliopsida > Asterales > Asteraceae > Tanacetum > Tanacetum coccineum. The sequence goes on from BQNB010028807.1 coordinate 25,363, forward strand.
AAAAGGAGCAAAGAAGGTCAAGTAACTGCTATAATTCATAGGGACAGCACCTTGTAAACATCTATACTCTAATAATCAAGTTCAATAAATTGTATCATTCGTTAACTCGTTAGGTTTACATTGGTTGATTCGTTAATAATGTTGTAATCGAAACAATGGTTTATAGGCTACTACCCATTTCCAGGATATAAGCCAGTTTAAGAAGATTTAATGTGTAGGTAATGATTATATTGATTGTCTCATTTATTAACGATGAATATTGTAGATATGATTATCAAAATAAAACTCGATTACGTACATTAAGGGTATGGGGCGACCAATCATATCACAAGATCTAGGAATTGTAAAATAAAGAGCTAGCTAGATGCCGATATAGCACTACATATACACGCAATTAAAATAATATCAAGAATCATAGGATGACCAAATAAAGACCTATCCCTTGCCATTATGGTTTAGTGAACACGGTTGGCTTAGAGGAGCCATGGGGATCAACAAGAAGACGATCTGATACCTTTAGTGTAAGGAATCGGGAACCAATGGACAACAAGTAAGTAATATGCCATTAATCAGTAATGATTAGAAAGACACGTTGATCCTAGGATAGCGAAAAGATCACCAATATTGCTTATCCAAATATTAAATAAAAAAGAACAAAAGAATTGCTTAAAAAGCGGATTTCAGTTTAAATAATATTGACCTATAATAGCGTTTCAGGTATTAGGAAAGAAGTACCATTCGCCTAAATCAAGTAAAATATAGGCCCCTCGAGAATAAGTCAATCAGTAGCAACTACTAAACAAATCTGCGTTAAAAAATTGGATTAATCATGGTTAATACAGTTTCCTTATAATAGGCTTGACCGCTCTTTTATATTTTGATTATCTGCTTACGTGTGTTATCATGACTAAAGTAGATTTAAGTTACCACCAAAACCTATCCATTCACTTCGACAAAAAACCCCCTCTATCCGTAAGAAAGTAGGTTTACCCCAAAGGTTTAAATCATAGATTAGAAAATATATACTAACATAGATAACTAAAATACTGGTAGACTTAGGACTTAATGCTCTCACTCTTAGTGATCGATACCCTACTTACTAACGGAGCTGCAACTGATCGGGTCCAGTGCCCGCTAGTGTTGTTTTTAGGCAAAGTCGGCAAAATATAAATGTAAAACTTGATAATAAATAATACCTACGCACAATGACACATCAAGTTTTTGTTCGCCCGCTGCCGGGGAGTGAAGTTGGGTCTAATTCTTGTATATATTACTCTCCCCCCCGTCCCCACAATAAGTAGTCCATAACATAAAACACAAAGTTTTAGGTGCAATAATAGTTACAGAACAAATAGTTACTCAAAAAACCATTATCCCCCCTAAAAAATATACATTCTGAAAACTCAAAATTAGAAAAAAACTTTACAGGCGCCAAATATTCAAAGGGCAAAATTGGAAATTAAGTTATCAAGAAATCCTTCAGTAATATAGTAATGGACTATTTAATATGGGATCAACAAAGATACCCATTTGTGACACTTAATATGACGGAGTGTAGTAAGATATATTAGTACAAACATAAATTAATCTAGTCTTTATTTTGAAAATTAATTATTGTAAAATTTTTTAATTATTAATCGTAGTGTCATGTCTTTCTCATTTATACCTAAAAGGTTATTAAAGAATTATAGTTATTGTGTTTGTTATTAACAAACATTTTCTATTATTATAATTTCTGAACAACTGTTCTGGTCAAATAATCAATACGTCGTATTCACGAGTAGAATATTGTGAGAATACGACCTTTCCAAAACCCTACAACGTATATCTTATCAACATACTATACGGTATTCATTCAATTGAATACATAGAAACGACTATCTGATACAGCACATACATTAAATTTTCGTTCCATTTTTACCGTACTTAGTAAATCCTGCATTTACATCCTATCGAGCAAATCCTCTGATATTTTTTTACCTTGGTTTTAGGTTGAGTTCTAAACTCAGAGGAATGATCAAAGATGTAATCACAGAACTCATGATGGAACCGTACTTTGGATGGAAAGAAATACATAACACAAAACTCAAGGCGAATAATACTCGTGTATTACTAAGAAAAAGAATAAAGGAAAGCTGCAAATGATTAAAAGGGAGAATTTTCCCTTGACAAATTGCAAATAATGCTTTATCGTAGAACAAAAAGAAGACTCGGTCGAGAGCACGTTGAAAAAATCCATAATATTTATGGAACCACTTCGATTAGCCCAAAGAAAGTTATGAACGATTAGGCTTGATAATTTCCCTATCTCACAGAACAGGAAAGCAGAGAGAATGGAAATGAATAAACCCCCAAAGCTTATGTTACTACTTAGTGTAGGTCTTAATAATAAACGGAATTTATTATTTATTAGAAAATACTACCCCGAACCTCTGCCTTCCTCGTACTAGTAAAATTGTGGTAACTAAAGGAAAATGGGATTCAACTAATGTTGTGTTTGAAAATTGGTTGGCATTAAAATTTACCAACCATATGACGATGGATCCATTCACCAAGAATTCTTTGTGGGATTATTGGAAAAAGGTTACAGAACAAGAAGTTACTTACTAATGAGGTTTTGTTTTGATCCTGTAGAAACTAACAGATAGAACAAGGAACAATAAAGTTTCTGAAATCTAATCGAGATCAAAAATGGCATATTCGAATTTGAAACACCTCTATGCATGACATTCAATGAATTCAATTATCTTAAAATTGATACATATTTATTTACTTCGATGATCCTCAAAGGAGCCAAGACTTATAAAGAAACGAAGACAAATTGAAAAGAAGATCCTGAAGAACCATGGTCCGAAAATAGAGTACCATAATAACTAATTGAACAAATAAGCGAACCGTTTCATTATTTAAAGAATGGTAAGACTTAAATAGGCCCACTTGTAGATCGAACGAAGATGGATTCTGCAATGAAGTAGAATTAACCAACAGGGATGGTCCGAGTATGGTCACATGACCTACATTTAAGATTACCAAAGGAATAAGAAGATTTGGAAGATGGAAATTAAAAAAGTAGTGAAGATTATAACAGAAAGGCCATCTACAAGGTCAATAGTTATATGCAACTCAATGCTTAATATAATATTAATGCGCATTGTTGAAAAGATGCATAATAAACTTACCACGAGCAAGATTAGAGTTTTGGTTAAAACTTGAAGAGATATTGGTGGAAAATGAATAACCCACCGTGATTGGTTCTTCCACCTCTCCGTTTACAAATTGGAGAAATCATATACTTCGGTACTAAAGCGAACACCACTATTGATGCAATACAATAACCCTTAACCTAGAAGTTTCTAGAAACATTTGTAACAATCATTACAAGAAAGAAAAGATGTAAGAAGCTAATCGAGAAGAAAATGAATCCGATTATTTGATCAAGGTCAAATTTGATAATAACGTTTGGTTCAAGGATAACGACCATAACAATGTTATCGAATAGGAGGATCAATACAAAAAAGAGAGGTTCGAATTGCATTGGAAATCCCCGTCCAAGAACACGCCAGTAAGCAAAATTGGAATGTTGAGGTGAACAAATATCCGTTGGACCAAACAGAGAAGTACATTGCAATTAAAGAAAGTGAGCACGATGATTCAACAAGAACGAAGAAGATGCGTTCCACACTTAACCAAGAAAACTAATGTAACAATAGACGAAGTGATGTTTCGTGACACGAAAGGGCGAAGTGAAGATCTGAAGACAAGTCCTAACTTAAAGACATTGTTGTAAACGAAACGTTCATGCCGAGAGACAGACCCCGAAAAGTTATTATTTGCAATTTTTAAATCGAGTCTGTCTTCCGTAAGTTCGATACGGCGAAATCAATCAACCTCAATGGATTCGGCTAATTGAATTAACTGGATGATTAACCAGACATTTATTTTTACCGCATTGTAAACATAATGTTAGATTATCTATATGGCGTATACATGAAATATGATACGAGCGTATTATGGTAATTTACCCGTACCTAGATACTTTTTACGAGATCTCAATACGTCGATCCTGGAATTTGGGATACGGCCTATCGACTATTTCCTGTATAGTTTTTCGTTTAGTTTTCTAACCGTCGAAAACTAGAGATAAAATGCATTGGTTTATTCATATAATCTTATACAAGACCAAACTGAAACTAAAATAAAGTACTTTGGAGGAGTCTTTAAATTCAGGAATTCTGTTGTGTTGTAGTCATGCTGAAATACAGAGACGCAATTCCACAACAAAAAATCTTAGCTCATAAATGCAACATGATGACTTACCGAGCAAATCCCCAAGGTGAAATCTCTTCTAAATTCTTTATATAATTTAATGTCCTTAAATTTATATATATACAACACTGTCAATTGTATATTTAAAGTGGGGTGGGTGGGGGGGGAGGGGGGGGGGGAGGGATGGGGGGGGGAGATATAATTCTTACTTGTCTATATTTTCACAAGTAAAATGTAATAAATTAATCCTGAGCATTATAAAAAATTACATCATGCATACTTTTGTGAACTTAATAGTTAACCTAAACCTCACACATAAACCTTTTGTTAAATATTGTGGAGAATATAGCCTTAACAGTTTCTCTAATGTTTATTCCATAATTCATAAAAAAATGAGGTGCCGGTTAGTTGTAAACTTTAGAACTTGGCTTGGTATATCCTACTCGAGACCACAATATAAGCCTATATTTATCGATGGAGTACATATTCTAAACTGTAAATTTCAAGAATTTTACCCAAAAAAAGCCTATACATGTCGTAATATTAACTAACTACACTGGTTAGTTAACCCCCGTATAATCCCTTTTGTTTACTCTCATTTTAGAGTAAGATACCCCTAGAAAAACCTGCTGAGCCATTCCATTCTTTTCTTACAACCAAAAATTTTGGTTTCGTACACCTTTACCCTATTACCCCTACCCTATTAGATTAAGTCTTTAAAATCGGTAGTAGTTGATTTTATTTAAAGTATTGTATTCCTAATGTACGCAATGCCAAAATATCAATCATGGTTAGGTCAGGAAAAATAGCAACAATGCATTCGGAATGTGAAAGTAGTGATAATTTTTAAATCCAATTTTCAGTCTGTTTTACTACTTTCACAATTATTTTTTACATCCGAAGTATTGAGGATTATAGATAAAATATCCGGATTTATTGAGATCGTGAAGATGGTGAAATTACACCGAAATTCGTAGTTTATAAAGCAGAAAAAAAATGCAAACAGAGAAAAAATACAAAAAAGTGATTCTGTAGAGTACTGTTGTATGTTGGTCGAAATAAACCAACAATTTATCATCTTGTAAAAAAGTGGTCGATGTCACCATTATTGTTGTAAAGTATGTATATTATGGATGTTTGGGAGTTGTTCGTTACGGGAACGCCAACTAAGGGTGTTTTTGTTGATGTATGATCAAAACATTTATGTCTATGATTCTGTGTCTTTTTCATGGGGATGGTTGGATAGTTACATCAACACTAAACATTATTTATTTGGACTTAATCTATTTTTTTGTTCTTTTTATTTAACAACAATTATTTTTTCCCTTTCCTAATCCGTATCCTTTGGTCTTACTCGAAATGATGATCGAGCAATCACAATAATGTCTATTACCCGTCCGTTAAAAATATAACGGCCCATAGTAATTGTGTGCTTTTGGTCCGCCATGTATGTGTAATTACTTGTAAAAAGGTTTAGAAATTCCATACGCCTTATCACTCACTTCATCCTAACCATTGTTTTCATCGACGTATTGGAATGATTGCAATCATATATTGTATAATTTTCCGTCGTATAAAAACGGAAGAGTATATGTGGTTTGTCGCCCTTAAGTTGCTTTGCAGTATACGACTTTTTGGTAAAAGACTACTAGTCCCAAGTCTTTGAGCTTATTTTCCCGAGATAAGGAACAAGCAATTACGATTATGACTATTCCAATCGTTATGGATGGTATAGAGATTTTGTCATCCCCCTTTTCTGGATATTGGTATCGATAGAGATTAAAAAGAGTGATCAAACCTTTTAAGCCTTTTAAACCCAATTTACCTTTATAAACTTGTTACTCCTTAGCTTTAGTGAGGAGATTTTATCGCATGTCCAAGCTTATAAAAGAATACTCGTCAGACCGAAGCAATTGAGCGAATTAGTTACAAGTTACCACATAGATTAGTATGAGGTCAATTGAGTTATCATCCATCCTACTATCGTGTGTGGTGTTTGGTTGTGTACTAGTAATCGAATGAAAAATTGCTTAAAGGAAAAGTCCTTAAATACGGTTAGGATACATTTTCATAAGTTTTTCTAAATTCTTCTTACTAGAGTACATTAGATCAAGTAGTGATTTAGTGATTACATCAAATAAACGTCATCTTTAATCGCGTACAATTTTACATGTTTCCTTACCCATTTTGTATAATAATTGCAGAATTGGTAACTTAAATTGCTTAAATTTGTTATTTGCAGTAATTATGGAGTAATTTGGTGTAAAGATATGCAAAAAGGGCAACGCATTTGGAGCTTAAGCAAAAAAAATTAAAGACTACTTGTGATCTGACACCCATAGACGGTCGTAACCCACCAAGGAAGATATGGCGATATTTGCCAGAACTTCACTAAAACCACAAAGATTAAAGAAGGCAATACGTCAGCTCCAAGAATACTTCTATCAACGCTATATAAAAGATATATTAAAGATACCCCCCCCCCCCCCCCCCTTCTGGAAGAATTTGACTGTGGTTCCCTAAACCAAGAAACCCCCAATACGCGTACTAACCTCAAACCAATACACTTTATCCTACGAATTATCCAGACACAATAAATACAATCCCTAAACACGCTAGTTTCGGGAGTGCATAAACATATTTTCGAAGCCCTAACCAAAAAGTCGATTTTTTTCGTCCCAAAATTCATCTTGAGTTGCCTTCCAGAGTGGTGTTGGTGAAGAGGTGTGAATTCTTGTTGTGGAATACTTATCTTAATCCTCCAAAAACGTGGTAACTAACTTCGTTTTCTTAATATAGAGAGTATCATCGGTACATGTTTCAACTCCTAGTTTATACTATAAATATTTTTGATCTTAACATTCTCCTTCTTAATTGCTTCAGATTGAGCGTTCAAAATTTGTGACGGCATATTCAAATTTATTGTTGCGACTAAAGTTTGACTCTTAGTGGTCTTATCCGTTCATTTCGGCCTAAAGCGTCAGCTTAAAATTTTCCTTTCTAGGGTGATTACTAAGTTTTACGGTATTACATCAACGTTGAATGAGTGATTTAGTAAATTCCTTGATGACGGCTAAACTCATTGGCGGATTGTCCTAGGGTGACTAGTGATGCGTCTCGACTTTTTGATTTAGGATTCAGTATAAGATGATGTCGACTCCATGCAGTAAGGTGTCATAAAGATCTACTTAGTTGACATAAAATAGTTTCACATTTTATGAACACGCACACAAAAATATTCTTTTCGGGGATACAAGTAAAAATTTGATTTTGATAAAACTTTTAAGGTGAACTCCCAATATGGCATGGTCCTTCCTAAATTAGACATAGGTGATCAGGCTATGTATAATTGAGGACATACGATGAAACGCTCATTTTCGTCAAAATAGTGTTATAGATAAATTTCTTAAAGTAGTTTTATAATGTAACAAAATAGTTTATATGATTAAAGCAATATAGTTTATAGGGTGAAAACAAATTATTTTGTGAAACAACAGTAAGATAATTTATAAGGTGATAGCTAAATAATTCATAGGGTGATAGCAAAAATAATTTATGTGATGGAAATAAAAATAGTTCATAAGGTATTAGTAAACTACTTGTAAAATAGTTTATAAAATGTTAGTTTATTAAACGATAGTAAAATAATTTATCAATGATAGTAACATAGTTTATCATGTGGTAGTAAAATGGTTTATAAGGTAATGTAAAAGTGTTTATAAGGCTATAGTAATTTAGGGAGTGGCTTGCATAAATAAATAGAGAACTAAAGTAAAATTGATGAAATTTTTCCCGACACATTAATTTGATAGATAATTTAAAATCATCCACATAGTACAATGAAAAATTAAAAGAAAGTACAACGCAAATTTCTAAAGGAAATAGAGTTTATGATAGTTCCAACCTAGGTTTCACTAGGTAATATGGGAAAAATATCCCTTTAAGCATTAATATCATCTGTAATGTTGTTAGGATCTTGATTGGTTTCTCCTCTTCCTAAAGCATACACCCATCCACGAGCTTCACCATTTTTGGTTTGATTCCCACAATTCTGGTTCTTCAATTTCGGGCATTCACTGTGATAGTGCCCTTGATTCCCACATTCAAAGCAAGTGGGGGTTCTTTGATTGTTAGCAGCAGCAGGACTCCTACAATCATGGGTCAAGTGACCAACTCTCTTGCAGTTCGCACACTTCGCAGTGCACAACCCATTATGGTGCAACTTGCACTTGTTGCACAAAGGTAGAGTTCCAGCATACTCCTTCTTTTCACTAGGCCTAGCGGTATAAGCCCTAGCCACATTCTGCCTCTTGTAAGGCATTTGATGAACATGGTTGTCTCTTGGGTTGTTGTCCATTCTTCTTTTATTATCAGCTTACCTAGCAGCATAGGCATGAACCTTCTGGTACATTAATTCGTTTGCCAACTCAATTGCTTCTTGGAGCATCTTTGGCCTAGCTGACATCACATTCCCTTGAATACTATCGGGAAGACCACCGACATACTTCTCCACTTTATCAGATTCTTCAGGAACTATTCTTGAACACAATAAAGCTAATTCCTAAAAACATTGTGCGTAGTTCACAACATCAGTACCTTTCACCGTCAGGTTCCACAACTCGACCTCTAACTTCTTAATTTCACTCCTCGGACTATAAGCTTCAGTTATCATCTTCATCAAAATCTTCCATGACATCTCGTAGGCTGCATCATGTCCAATAGACCTAACATGGGAGTTCCACCATGTTAGTGCACCACCAAAAAAGTACAAGTGGCATACTTCACTTGACATTCAATAGCACAGTTGATGCGGTCGTTGTAAATGTAACAGGTTTTACAACTCCCTAGGCAGAGTATCTAATCGTTACTGTGTAGTATAGCAAGGACTCGGGGGTTGTTATCGTTCTCTAAGGGAATAGGTTAGGAAGGCTCGAATTAAATATAACTAAGGTCTAAGGGTTGAGAGAAGATTATTTTTACGTTTTTATATTTTTTTAAAAGCAAGTAAAATCTTGGGTTTTAAAGGGGGTTTGTTTTAAACTAATTAAACTACTCCTTATTCCAATAAAACAATTATACAATGAAGCGTATTTACCTAGGATGCACTACTTCTTGCTAGCTATCCAATTCTACCTATTGCTTTGTCACTCTTGCAATGTAATGTGTAAGTATTTCCTAATTAATGAATAGATTAAAATAATCTGCCATCTATGTAATATTCCGTTAAGGAAACGTACAGGTAAGGTAGTATGAAGACTATTACAAGGCCCCTAAGAGTACATTACATGCATTAAAACACTTAAGAGGGATCAACCATATTAGGGGTAAGGTAGTATGAAGACTGTTAGCGATGGTATCCTTTCTACACACTCGCGTTTCCCTAGACATCTATGCTAATGTAATATTATATAGCTAGTTTTCTAGAACCCAACGCGCACCTCCATCGACAAGAAGCAATAGGAAACAAGAATTATAAACTATAATCAATTAAACTCATTGAATTTGTCACGCCTTAATGATGAATATAGAAGATCCACAACATTAAATGAAAACAATAAGATCTAATTAATTAATGACAGATTTCATGCATTCCCAAATAAATACTAGATGAAGTAGACAAGCATACTTGAATAAGAACAATCAACAATAAGAATTGAAGACATAATAAAGATATAATCAAGAATCCAAACCATTACAAGATGTTTATTGTAACAACCCACTCCGGAAAGGAGGCCGAAACGTCATAATCATGGTGTCATATCAAAGCATAATAAAGGCATAAAGTCATAAATGATAACAAGGCTATATTTTAGAACAACCTAGGTCGGCAATCCCACACGTCGACGAAAATCCCGACACCGTCGCGTCGTCATTTTTTACTACTTTGTAGATCTTCTCGCTGCGATCATGTGGGCTATTGAATCGTCAGAATCCGAGTTCGTATGAAGGAGTTATGATCAAAACAATATCTGATACTTTGCGCGCAAGTGGAATAGTCTCTATATCTCAAGACGCCGAAACCATCCTAGTGTTTCTTAAGTCGCTTACGTTTTGACGTCCATCTTCCGAATCAAGACGCCATCACTAGAAAATCACGACGGCGTCGCTTTATGCCTGCGACGCCGTCTCCACGCTCTGTATGCACAATTCTTCAAGATAAATGGTGTAGAGTCATAGTCTTGTCCGTTTCTTCTCCAAATGAGTCCAAGTCACGTGTATTTCCTCAAAATGCCATCCAAGTGCTAAAAACCTGAAAACAAACGATTAAACACATAATCTGGGCATATTTACATAATTTAAGGGGTTAGATGATCCCAAAATAGTGTATAAAATGACACCTCATCAATACTCAATCCAAAACCTTACAAAACCCATGCACAATCCTCAAGACAAACACCATCAGCCAGAACTCATGCTACTACCAGGAACAAAGGCAAAAAGATTGTCAAACCACCTCCACCTCCATCTGAGTCAGCGTATGAAGAAGACAGTGATGAAGAACAGGCTCATAGAGATAAGCATATGCAGAAAAGTTTGACACTTATTGAAAAACACTTCAAGAACATCTACATACCTACCAACAACAACCTTAGAACTTCATCAAACACTAAGAACAAGAATGTGGACACTTTTCCAGGAACTGGGAATGACAGACAAACTTGGCAGTTTGGGAGTTAGAGGACAATATCTGTTGTTGGGAACAAGGAAAGTATAGGAAATTAGGTAGTTCATCACTCTGGGATACAATGTTACAATTGTAAGAGGTTTAGACATTTTGCTAAGGAGTGCAGAAAACCTAAAAGGGCCAAGGATTATAAGTATCACAAAGAGAAGATGATGTTATGCAAGCAAGAATCAAAGGGTATTCCTATAAGTGCATAGCAGAATGAATGGCTTCAAGACACTGATGAAGAGCCGAATGAACAAGAACTGGAAGCACGTTACATGTAGATGGCAAAGATTTAGGAGGTCTTGCACGCAACTGATGACAATCTTAGACCTACCTATGATGTTGAGCCATTGGAAAAGGTACATACAGATGATGACTAGAATGTGTTTGCTATTGAAAGATGACAAATTGACAACCTATAATCCAATAAAGATACATATGTGTTAGAAAAGGATAGATTCAATGACAATACCAGTTCCTTAAGATATAATTGAAACTGGACTACCAGGAGCTCCCCCACATCATCCCAATACCTCAGCCCGCCTTATTGGTTTCTTCATATAATTGCTAAACAAAAACAATAGTAGTCAGAGAACCCAAAAGAATCAAAGCATTAAAGAAATGTCACACACGTCTCTTAACACAAGAGCCAAAAAAAAACAAGCTTGATCGTAAATAATTTGCAAAATAGATCATGAGAGGTAAAAAAAAATTCAAACAAGACCAGAAGCCAAGGAGAACCAGCCGAACACAAATGCAAACACGCTCTTGAATTAACTGGCAAAGTAAAACTCATAATACAAAGAAACTTGCCAAAACACGAAACTAAACATAAAGTATATAAAGCTGTAACGGAATAAAACTTCCCAAGCAAGTAAATCAAATATCTATTCAAGAGAGACAGAAAGGCTAAACTAGCAAACGCAAAAAAGTGAACAGTGAAAAATAATTTATCAAAGAAAGAGAAGATAAAGACATTGATAAACAGATTACTATGGAAAATCAAGTGAAAACTTTAAGTAATTTTGTTTATAAAACAAGTCAATCGGCACAAACCGTTTTTTATGTAAACATCCTTAACAATTTCGTATTATAATGATATCATGCTCGATAAGTTTTAAAAATCCTGAGTACCTCAAGAAAGCTTCAATGGGAAAACCATGTTTATATAAGGTCAAATATGTATAAGAAAGATCTGAGCGATCCCCCCGCCCCACATTGATTTTGCTTCCTCGAAAGTGAGCAACAATTTCGTCTTTGCAGAAGGAGAGTCGGTCAAAATTGGGTAATTTAGTAAAACCATACCACTACATAAAACTAAATATACCTTTATGATATTTTTATGCCACAACAACAAAAGTCTCGTGAGCAGTTGTATTTTTTGAATGAAACGAAAAAGAACATTTCAAACCCTTTATTGTGGCAAAGACCAATTAATTTGATAAAAAACATTGAATATTTTCCTAACCACATAGTCAATAACAAAATGTAATATGCTTTCTAAGATGTTCAAGCCAATGTGGGCAACATTTAATCAATTGTTGATATGGAATGGAGAGAGTGTAAGCTGGATTGGTATAAACCTGTTACAAAGGACATACGATGACTTTTTGAAAAGCTCTTAATTTCAGTTGCTCACAATGCTGTGAAAATGTTGTGCTTTTTGAAAATACTTTCAAAGAAGAAATGCTCAAAGACTTGAAATATGTCAAATTTGTTAAAGAAGTTGATGACCTAAAAATGGAAATTGTTGATCTCAAATCTCAACTTAAAAAATGCAAAAACAGATTTTCCAAAGATCGACGATCTACTCCTGTAAGAATTTCTTAAGAAATATATTTTGTGTGTTACTTATATGTGTATGCTTGATTCTGATAATTATTGCGACATGGCATGCAAATATCTTAATAAGATCAAATAATGTGAACGTCTTGAGTTTGAGCTTTCCAAACAAAAAGAATTTCTCAAAAACAAGCCCACTCATCTTTCAAAACAATCTTTAGAGTCAGAAAACATTTATCACAACAGAAAATTTTAGCCCAATAATTTAAAAGTATTCTGAAAAATGGAAGCACATTGTGTTGCTATTGAAAATAAAATACCAAAATCAAGCCTTTAAAAGATTGATTTCAACATGTCTTGATTGAAAGACCAACGAGTGTAATTGAGACAATAAACATCGAATTAGAACACAATGTGGCCAAATTATTTCAAGAAAATGAGAATTTACACATGGAAAATGAGAGCCTTAGAAACCGACTTAACAAAGAACTTTTTTGATATTACAAATTGACAAAGGTCTCAGACAAAAGTCAACAATGTGACTCCTCTAAGTGTTTAATTAAACAAAAAGTCTATTGAAATGCTAATTTGAAAGCTCAATTACAAGACAAGACAAATTTGAAAAATGAAATGTGTAATTTGTTGAATAAGATGAAAGGAAAGTATGTGGATACTAAGTTTGGAAAACAATCAGTTGTTTGACAACCGAATGCTTTTAGATTTCAAAAACCATCAATCATGGGAAAACCATCTGCATTTTCAAATTCTCTTTAACGAATTTTTTTTCCGAAATCACGGTTTGGAATAGACTTTCCAAAAATAGCAGGTTTCCATATATAGCAGGTTTCTATAAATAGCAGGTTTCTATAAATAGCAGGTTTCTATAAATAGTAAGTTTCTATAATTAGCAGGTCTCTATTTCTATATTTACAATCCAAATCCTTGATCTTACATAATTTACGTAATTAGTCCTTTTAGTTATTAATTTAATTAAACATGATCTTTAATTATCCATTTTTGCAAAACAAGCCCTTATAATATCAAATATGGTATTTTCATACTTAATACTTTAATTACTGATCATACCTTGTACTTTTCATAATTTACACTTTTAGTCCCTCAGTTTTAAATACAATTCGAATTATATATATATTATATATAATTAATCATGTTTAACCCATAACCATTATCAAATGACAATTTTACACCCTTCTACTTATTTTTCTCAGAATCTACACATTATATTAACATGTCATAATCAGTCCCAAAGTTTCAGAATTTACAAAACACCCCCTTATACTTTTAAAACATAAATCGGGTAACCAATAAATGCACAAAACCCTAATTAGAATTTTCCCCAATAATTTCATAATTTTTCTACATTCATTAGCATGTATGGGACCTGGGAAAAATATAAAAACCCTAACCCTAATTCGTTTTCCAATTTATTCCTTCATTTCTTTCATAATTCAAAATCGGCAAGAATTAGAAATTCCACAATAATTATCTAAATCTTTTATACAATTTTTATAACAATTTATCTGGTTCATACATGATATATAAAAGTCATAAAAATTATAAAATCGAAAGTATAAATTTATTTAGAGCCGAATACAATTCTTGCAATTATTTAGGGTTTAGATCATGTTTAAGCTTAATAAATCAAAATAACGTGCATGGTAATTTTTCTCATGAACATATCAGATGTATATAATGTAAAATGAGTTATAAAAATACCTTGAATAATTATGGATGATTTTATGAATTATTGAGTTCGGCTAGGTATTTCGAATTCAAAAGAACACCATAAATCGAATCAAGCTTCAAACCAATGAACCAATCCCTTGTACTCCCAAGAACCCTAGAAAATTCGTTTCTTGCCTTGAAAAAATAATGGTGCCGCCACTTTAATTGTTTAGGGTTTTTGGAAATGGTTTTTAAGATATTTACAAATGAAAATTGTATATAAAAAGATATACAACATAAAATGCCGAGATTTTGGGGTTTTTCAAAGTATAAAATCAGATTTTATTTTGCCTAAAAATATTTCATAATTTCCCTATTATATTTTATATTTAATTGTATAATATAAGTAATTTACTTATAATTATTTCGGCAAAATACATATTTATAAGAAATAATTATTTTTCTTGCATAATATAAGATATTTTAATCTTATATAAATTTCATACTTGTCACATGATGTATTTTATAATTTATAACACTTGATTGAATTTTATTCATGCTTTTATTAAATTTTCTGACATTAGGGGCATTTTGGTAATTTTGCACTTGTTCTGATTTTAGGGTTTTACACAAAATCACTTGCATCACACATTAGTTCAAAGGGCAAGTCCCAGTCGGGAGCAATCAAAATCGGAGCTTCAGTCAATTTTCTTTTAAGTGTATTAAAGGATTCGATACACTCTACTCCTTCGGTCTCCAAGATGGCTTTCCTGCTCGGGATTATTCTTCCAAAGGATTTTGACAAAGGGATCGCTGTTTCTCATGACGCGGTCCTTGACGGTCCTAGAATAGACTCAGGCTCTTCCGTGTAAGATAAATCCTCACGGATCTGATCGAATGGATAAGAGATAACGTGAAGAGGATGATACTTGTAACCTTTGAGTAATGATACATGAAACACATTAAATGGACATGAGAATAGCTGAGGAGGTAGACGCCAAACGATAGGAACACCTCACCACCAGCAATCAAGAATCTTCCAAACGGGGACCTATGAAACGAGGACTAAGCTTGCCCTTGATACCAAAACGCCTGACTCCACGTGTAGGTGATACTTTCAAGAAAACATGCTCACCCGGCTGGAACTCTAATGCTCTGCGATGCCTGTCGGCGTAACTCTTCTGACGAGTCTGAGCTTCCTTAAGCTTTTCCCTGGCGACGGCGACCTTTTCATTAGTCACCTCAATCATCTCCGACCCTCAGAATAACTTCACCAACCTGATCCCAGACAAATAGGAGACGAACAATTTTCCTACCATACAAACATCCACGAAAGGAGCGCATTTAATGCCGCCATGCCAACGTGTTATTGAAGGCCAAACTCCACTAAGCATATATAGTCATCCCAATTTCCTGTCCATCTAAAGCACATGAACTAACAAATATCCTCTAATGTATTGAATCGTAATGCACCGACTGTCCCGTCGTCCCCTCAGGAGGGAAAAGTTGTACTAAACTTGAGCCTGTTCCGCCAAGCTTTCTGTAAACTTTTCAGAAAACGTAGACGTGAAACGTGGATCTCTATCTGACACGATCGCTGATGGAGTACCGTGTAATCGAACAATTTCTTGTTGGAACATTTCTGCTATTTTACTAACGGGGTAATCCTTACGGATAGGAAGAAAATGTGCCGATTTAGTCAAACGATCTACAACAACCCAGATAGCATCGTGCTTCCTCTGAGTCCGTGGTAACCCGGTAGACAAAATTCCCATGATATTTCGGTCCACGTCCAAACATGAATCTTCTAAACAGTTTGCAATAGTTCCACTTGCAAACGTGGAGTTCATGTCTTACCCTGCTGACCAGAAATAAACTCTTTGACACAACGTAGCCACATTCGCGTTTCATACCACGCCACCAAAAGTGTGCTTAGATCGTGTACAGTCTGGTCGTTCGAACTGGATGAAATCGAAAATGGAGAACTATTAGCCTCAGTCATTAAGGCATCTGGGGCACAAGTGAAGGATCCTCTGTACCATAATATAGTACCGCCTGCCATAGAAATGCCAATCGTCATCACTCGAAACTCCTCAGTCTTGCTGATCAATATTTCTGAATAATTGGCCCCTGATTTCTCGCGTCAATCCTTCTGAGCTTGTCTTGATCTGTGAAATTAGGTTAGGCTCAACCCTCAGACTAGCCCAGAAACCACTCTGTCCACGAACACATAATTCGATACCCCAAAACGCCTCAAGGGTCACGAATAATCTCTTCTTCCACTTTATACCAGCTATCATACCGACTTCCTGCTCAACAGCATCACCATCCCACATTTGGCTTTACCCGGATGGTACTGAATGTTTTGTGTCATAATCTTCATAACTCCGAACCAACGCTCAGAGTCCTCATATTTAATATCTCACGTGCTTGAAGATATACTTAAGCTCTATTATTTGGTAAAAATATCACACGACTCCCATATTAAGATAATGTCCTCCAAATTTGAGAGCGAAACAACGGCGGCTAACTGCCATATCAGGAGAGGATAGTTGCACACATCATAGGCTTTTAGTGTGTCGTGAGGCCATATGCCAATCACTTTCCATGCTGCATGAGTACACAACCAAGACCTTTCTTAGAAGCATCACTGTCAAATCTAGAAATCTCACCAGAACCGATGGAAAGTAAGAATAGGCGATGAAACCAAACATTGGCTTAAGCTCATCAAAGCTCTTTGCTTGCTCATTCGTTCCATACAAAACTTCTCGCCCTTCAGGTCGCAATAAGCTTAGTTAAGGGTAAGGCGCTAACGTGATAAACCCTCTATGAAATCTGCGGTAATAACCTGCTAATCCAAGAAAACTCCGTACTTTCGGTCATAGACGACGGTCATGCATATTGGATAAGCCTCAACCTTAACCGTATCCTAAAGTAATTCGCTTCTGCTGAACAATGTGACCCCAGAAATGCCCACCCTTCTCAATCAAAATTCACACTTGAGGAAAACCTTGGCTAATATAATATCTCCTGTCAAAAAAACTGTTATAACATGCGGAGATGCTCCTCGTGTTCTTCTTTAGACTTAGTAGAAGACCAGAATATCATCAATGAACACAATGACGGGAACTTGACCAAAGGATTCATGAAAAAACTCCGGTTTCATCAAGTCCAAAAATACAGCAGGAAGCATCGAGAGACCAAAAGCATAACTAAGATTCATCCTTGAACCATAACGTGTGCGAAAAGCCCAAATCTTGGAAAATTCCCTGTCCTTTCACTGGCAACTGAATGGTGCCAGATCGTAAATCAATCTTGGAAAAAATGTTTAGCGCCCTAGTCTATATCAAAAAAATCATCGATACTGGAAGGGGAAAACGATTACGAATGGTGATCTTGTTTCATTCACATTAGTCGATACATAATCTCAGCTACCGTCCTTCTCTTGAACAAACAGAACTGGTGCACCCCTGAGGCGAATACACACGGGCGATATAAAACCCCGCTCCAACCATTCCTGTAATTGATCCTTTATCAATTCTTTTTAACTCATTCGGTGCCATGCGATAAGGAGCTTTGGAGATCGGCTCAGCTCCGGGAATAAGCTCAATGTTAAACTCAACGTCGCGAATAGGAGGTATTCCTGGAAGTTCATCAGGAAATACATCCTGAAATTCGGAAACAATCGGCTGATCATGAATAGAAGAAACGTCAGAAAGTACAGTGTCATAATGAGTAGCCAGAAAACCTTGCTACGCATGGCATAGTAAGGTACCTTGCTTTTAAGCGGAAATGATCTTCATAGTTCTTTCCCGTAATGAACCCAATTTATAAATTAAATTCAGAGCATGAATTTCTCCGAATATAACAGACAGGAATGACAGTCAATCAGTAGCACGAGTGTGCTGCTAACCATCCATACCCAGAATTTATGTCAAATCCACACATAATCCAAAGAAGTGCATTAACTGAACGAATCTTTGTCATCAACTTGTAGAGGAAAGATCTCTAATATACATGGTATAGCTGCGGAGTCTTTCATGGCGTGGATTATGACATAATACATATCAAGTTAAATATAGTGTGTCCCAAGGTAAAACATGAGGCGAACTTGGTAGATATCACAGAAAGAGTCGCACCCGTATCAAAAAAACAAACACTGCACGTTCGAGAGTATAAATAATGCACTAGTATGGTAGCCAGAATATTGGCGGCCTGATACTGAGTAAGTGCAAAGACATGGCCTGATGCGTCTGGCTTCTTGTCAGCATGACCAGACGAACTAGCACCAGTGTTCTTCCTGCAGTCCCGCTGAAGATGACCAGCCTGGCCACATTTGAAACAAGTACCAGCAGCACGACGACACTCTCCGTGTTCTAGCTCCACATTACCAGTTTCTATCCTTAAACAGGGTGAGTTATAACCCTCAGAGAGGTACCCTGGACTGCTGGAACCTAGATTAAAGATAGATTATGAGACATATGAACTTTGAGACATATAGATAATAAACTTTGTTATTTCAAATGAACTACTCCTAGTTGGTATATCGGTGGGACTTGCTGACCCTCTGTTTCCTTTGGAGTCCCCGGCGTCAGTACCAGAATTCCTGTTACCATGACGTGATGTTAGATTCATATCCTATAACAGCTAAAGACGATAACGATTAAGATTTGACCTGTTGTTGTCACGAGAGTAGTTGTTGTTATTGTTGTTACGGTAGTTACCACCACCGCCCTGCCTGTCAGACCCTTGACGTCTTATTTCTGTCGGTAATCACTCTAGACCATGACTCCTGTGACTAACCCTGCTGACTGTAGGTGATAAACGGTCTCCACTCTTGTGCCGTGAAAGCATAATTGGGTGTGCACAAGATATAAATTATGAAGAATAAAACGCATGAATAAGGTCTCACGGATTCGATTTCTGAAAGTTTACCTCTTGTCTGAACGTTCGGACCTATCATAGTCATCCCTGTCACGAAGGATTTCTAAGTTGCGTGCAGCATCCGCAACCTGAGCAACATCTGTAAACTGTATACACATGACATGGTCGAGGATTGACTTATGAAGACCCCAACGAAAGTTCTTCGCCTGCTCTTCTGCAGTACCAGCAGCCTGTCCAAGAAAACCAGCTAGGCGGAGGAAACGCTGCATGTACTCAGTACTATTTTCACTCGCCCTTTGGTGGATGGAATGGTACTCCCTCTTCAAGCGCTCTTGCTCGAGCTCGAGGGAAAAACTGAAGAAAGAACAGCTCTTTGAAAGCTGCCGCAATTCAAGGTAAAGACCCACGCAACTCCTCCTTTGGCCTCTTATTAGGCCTTCCACCAAGCTAACGCGTCAACCCTCAAACTTATACAAGCCAATTGGTCATACAAAGCATCATTTTACAATTCCACACGTCGAAGATCCTTCTCCATAGGGAGATCCAATTCAGCATACAACAGGGGCTACGCCTCTCGAACAATGGGGTTTTTCTGCTATTGAGCGCACAAGCCAAGTATGAATGAGTGGCTGGTGGATGATTACCAACCGAAGCCACCAGCGCGGTAATCTTCGCGAACCAACTCACAATCTGTGGGAAGCATGGCATCCTGACGGCTTGCCTGAACGGCCCAGCGAGTTCAGCATCGGTACGAGTGTTCGACCAGCTGACAATTGCCATAAAAGGGTTTTAATGAGTAAACGGTTATAAAAAGGACAAAAACGCGACAGAAATAAACCTCGATTTTTTTGAAGGAATCCTTATGTCAACCAAAATTCCCTCACGGTCAAAGTTTTTAGAGCCTACAGGTCGGGGAAGCCTGGGCTCCTGATAACCATAATTGTAACGACCCAAACCCGCTCCGGAGAGTAAGCCGAAACGTCATGATCATGGTGTCATATCAAAGCATAATAAAGGCGATTAAAGTCAGTAAATGATAACATAAGGCACAGATGTGGAAAGTCCGAATCAAAACATCGCTCCCGATTATGAGATCACATGCAATAACGTAAAAGAAGTCTAAATGTACTAAACAACATGATGTCCAAGATAGTAATAGCACTCAAAGTGTCTGCGATAAAAAGAAGGAAGCTAAATGGGTCCCACATTCCTAAGCACACACTCTCTCAAGCCCAATAGCCACTAGATACCTGCCGTAAAAAGAGATAGAAATAAACGCAGAGCATATCCTAACGCTCAGTGAACGTATCTAATAACAATGAACTGTATACGTAGGATCCCTAAGTATAATAAGTTTAAATCATCCCAGCGGGCAACAGATACATGAGTGTCATGGGAGGAAGCCTGGGAGGAATACATCATGAGAATAGGAAATATACATGTAATTACATGGTAAACGTGAAGTCATGACAGAGATGTCATGAAGGTATCATGGAGAGTAATAAACAAAAATAAAAAGGAATGCCCACTTAGCTCATATAATCATACATGACATAATACTAATGTCTGATACATGCATATTATAGAGGGTGCTAGCCTCAACATTGGGTAATAGATGGGAGACCTCATATAAATAATATAGATGTGGAGGGATCGCCACCAATGTGATGGGATGTAGAGCACACACCACACCCAATCAAATGAACAGTAAACATGTAAACCTAGGAAGCACCCATGTCGCCGGCTTGAATAAAAATGGCTAAACAGGAAATATAATCTGGTAACATGAAAAGGGACGCCGTGTGAAATCATACGTCTCACGCGAAAGAGTCGTACACAGGATGCCTCATGTGTCAACGGGTCATTGGTCCTCCATGACTAGGTGTAAGTTAGTAAATCATGGTCATGCATATATATATAGCTCGGGCAATAGAATAAGTCATGAAATCAAACATGTAAAGGATCATGGCAAAAGACATAAAGATGGGGAAGCATAGCAGTTCTGGGGATGAATCATGAATAGAAAGAATGACCTTAACTGAAAGACGAATATCCGTACCTAAGTCCAGCAGTAACGTGAAAGAGATGGATGAAGAAGTTGGACTACTCCACTTAATGCTATCTACAATGTAAAGGGACTAATATAAGATACTTGTTCATGGATTGAAGGTCTTCCATTTTCTATTAATCTTTTCTATTTTTAGTAACTTTCCTATAATTATCATGATTTCCTTGATTAGTAACATTCCAGATTAACCAGATTCCATGATTAAATATATCATGTTAGTATTCTATGTTACTATTGAGTACTATCCAACAATAGCAGCTTCTAATTAAAGTAAGTTTCCAAAAATAGACTTTCCTTAATTAATAAACTTCCCATAAATGATAACTTCCTGATTTAATTTTTTTTTTTTAAGTTCCATAATTAAACTTCCCAAAAATAGACGTTCTATAAATAGCAGGTTTCTATAAATAGTAAGTTTCCATAAATAGCATGTTTCTATAATTAGTAGGTTTCTATTTTTGTATTTACAATCCAAATCCTTGATCTAACATAATTACTTAAATTAGTCAATTTAGTTTTATTAATTTAATTTCAACATATCTTTAATTATCTTACCATTTTGGCAATAACAAGCCCCTATAATATCAAATATGGAATTTTCATACTTAATACTTAAATATACAGATCATGACCTTGTACTTTTCCCCAAATAAATATATGTTTTTTTTTTTATACACTATTAGGTCCCTTCAGTATAAATACAATTCGAATTATATATATAATTATATATAAGTTAACATTTATAACCCATCACAATTATCAAATGACAAATTTTATTAACCCTCCACTTATGTTTTCTCAGAATCAATACATTATATTAACATGTCATAACACCCCAAAAGTGTCAAAAATTACAAAACACCCCCTTATACTTTTAAAACACAAATCCGTAACCAATAAATGCAACAAAACCCTAATTAACATTTTCCCTCATAAATTACCTAATTTTTCTACTTTAATTTACTGTATTGGACCTGGGAAAAATATAAAAACCCTAACCTAATTCGATTACCAAATTATTCCTGTCATTTCCTTCTGATTTCAAACTCCCGGCAAGAAATGAAAATTCCACACATAATTAGTCTAAACGCTTTTATAACCATTTTTCTAACAAATTATCTGGTTCATACCTAGATATTATACAGGTCATAAAATATATAAAATCGAAGCTAAAATTTATTAGAGCCGACTACATAAACTTGCAATTATTTATGGTTTAGATCAATGTTTGAAGCTTAATAAATCAAAATAACGTGCATGGTAATTTTTCTTCCTCCTGAACATATCAGATCTAATAAAATTTAAAATGAGTTATAAAAATACCTGATTTAATTATGGATGATTTTATGAATTAATTGAGTTTCGGCTAAGAATTTCGAATTCAAAAGAACCACCATAGAATCGAGATCAAGCTTCAAACTAATTGAAACAATAATTTTCTAGCTCCCCTTGTACTGCCCAAGACTAAACCCTATAAAAACGTTACGCGTGTGCCTTCTGAAAAAATGATGGAGCCGGCCATCTTTAATTGTTAGGGTGGTTTTTGGAAATGGTTTTTAAAGAATATTTACAAATGAAAAATTGTAATAATATAAAAAGATATAGACAACATAAAATGGCCGAGTTTTTTGGGTATTCAAGGGATAAAAATCAGGATTTAATTATGCTAAAAATATTTTATAATTACCCTAATTGTAATTTTTATATTTAATTTCAATCAAGAGTAAAGTAATTAACTTATAATAATTTCTGCAAAATGCATAAATATAAGAAATAAATAAGTTATTCTTGGCATAATAATAATAATGAATCATTTAATCTTATTATAAATTTTGTTTATACTTGTCACAAGATGTACTTTATAATTTAAAAACACTTGAAGAATTTTTATTTCCATGCTTTTTATCTAAGACTTTTTCTAGAGAAGAAGCGACAGGACAATGGCGAACTGAGATAAGGCTAACTAATCCGTATGGAAACGTTTATTTGCAAGGATTTACAACAAAGAAAACGGACGGGAAATTATCGAAGTATCACAAGTTAAGTGACATCATGTCACCTAACTGGTTTATGGAATGAAGAAATTGAACAAATTGGAATAAAGGAGTAGCTATATACTCTCGTTTTTACTTTTTATATTATGTTTTAAAAATAAAATCATTTATATAAATCCATAATGGATTAAATTTGATGTACGGGATCCGATATGTGATAGTTATTAATATCAAGTATATATGATGGATCGAAATTATGGTAAATTATGTAGTGTGCAATATAAGTTTGTAAAAAATAAAAAAAATATATTATATATATAAAAAAGGGAAAAGTACGCCGCACTTCTGGGAAGTGCGCCGCACTTTTGAGCGGTTATCATAGATAAAACTTGCCAAACACGATTTTAACCGATTATAAAAAAACACTCACACACTCACCAAAACCGTCGGGGTTCTTACAAAAACAAAGAAAAAGTTTTCAAAGATCATTCTACCAAGTTTTTAATCATGCCTAGGTTATATCATCCCTTAACTTGTTTATTATTAAAATGTTTTTATTGCTTGTCCATAAGGGTTTATAATAATTAGATTAGGAAAATTTAAATCCACATTTCATATGAACAATTAACCCTTTGAATTGGGATATTTAGAAGTTATTTGATGCATGCATGCTTGATATTGATTAATCTAAAAAACACTGTTCATATTATGAATTTACATTTAAAATTAAATTGTTTGAAGATCATAAAAATTTTCATCAGCCCAAAAAGTACGCCGGTTTTATCCTAAAACCGCCACACTTTTCCCATTTTCTAGGAAGTACGCCGCACTTCAGGGAAGTGCGCCGCACATTTTTGCCTCAGAATGTAAACAAAATGTTTCAAAAACCATCAAAATCATGACTATTTATACCAAATCATTTCTAACATAACTATAACTTTATTGTTGATTGTTTTTATGTGTAGACTATGGGAACACACGATGATGAGGCCGGATCATCACAATCCAAATGCTCTAGACAACATGAAACTGTGTGTCACACCCCCAGACGGGGCCTGGACGGAATACGTGTCCGAAGGCGTGACGTCATAACAATCCAAACACAAAGCAATAAAGAACGACCACTAATCATGGTCGTTTGAAAAAAAATTGTACTCATTTCATAAAGAAAATTAATTTAAGTTTTACAACCGGTCATAAGAAGGTTAAATGTAGCGGAAGCATAACAAAGTTTAACAATGACAACGAGTATATAAATAGATAAGTCTTGAAATCGGCGAAGTCACATAGCACATAGACTCCATTTAGCATCAAGAATCAAGCCAAGCTAAGCACCTGAGAAAACATGTTTAAAACGTCAACATAATATTGGTGAATTCATAGGTTTAAGTTAGTACAAGAGTGGACCACAAGATTTATAAAACGTATGCGACTACTATAACAGATACAGCATCACATAAAAAGTAGTTACTGTTACGCTAAGCTCATGACACCGATGCTAATAACAATAGGGCATATCATATCATGCCACATAGTATTCTTGCCCTAACTGGTGTCCCAAACCAAAGACCACCACAACACACATCGACATGACATATATCTGTTTGTTCTTTGTTAAGTAGAACCAAAGCAGATAGGGATAATTAGTCCCAATAGATCTATTTATTCATTCGCGCTCACTTAACCAATCCAATTG
Organism: Tanacetum coccineum; assembly: GCA_026074375.1. Classification (NCBI taxonomy): domain Eukaryota; kingdom Viridiplantae; phylum Streptophyta; class Magnoliopsida; order Asterales; family Asteraceae; genus Tanacetum; species Tanacetum coccineum. The sequence goes on from BQNB010028807.1 coordinate 50,409, forward strand.
GCCATAGGTGACTAACGGTTCATGATAGTTCGGGCAATAGTGGTTTGTAAGCAACTTAGGCAACACATAAACATGTAAAACTCACGTTAAGAACTTGTGTCCAATTTTAAAAGCAAACAATGTTTCTCACCCCAAAGTATAAAGCATTTGTAAATCGGTAAAAACGTGGGGCTATGAACTCACCTTAAGCAAGTGGTCCTACACGCGACCTAAATAAATGACGCGTCTTAGTTAAACGTAAGATAACCGAAACTTGTACGACACGCTTTCAAGAGAAAAGACATCCATATGTGTTTGTGCTTTAGTTTGTTTAGTAAAGTATGACTAAATAAAATTATAGAGTTTTTTGTCAAGTCTTGGCATTCATCCAAAAATTACTACTTTTAGAAAGTTTCTATTTTGGGAAAGTTTTTAGTTTCAAGACGTTAATACCGTCCCCTATATTTGTTAAGTTTCCATATAATCAAATGCAATAGCTAACCATATCGCTTAACTTCCAAGTCCGATCCGCTAAATTTTACCAAACTTACTATTTTGAGTAACTTTATCGCTTTGTCTAAAATATGTAAATGATGTCTTTAAATGATGCTAACCTATATATATGTGTTACTATATGTTTTCCTAGTGTTTAGAAAGTCCAAAAATGTCCGAATACCCATTTTACTATTCACATCAGCACACTATTCATTGGGTTTTGCCTAATGAAAACATTTTTAGGTCGCTCAAAACCTCAAAACAAATTTGGGACAGCAAGCTCTTTTTGCTAAAAAAGCAACCAAAATCCATCCAAACTTCACAATAGTGCCTAGTCTAGCCTAATCTCCGTTCACAACTAATCCACCACAAAACCACACCTAAATCTAACCTAATCCCTTCATTTTGTCTGTTGCAACCACTCATCAACCTCTCATCTCGCAAGAACATAAATATTTGACTTAGGAACTAAGTAGTATCATTATTCATGATATCTGCTGGTCTTTAAAATCTTTCGTTAAAATTTTAAAACATAACATATGGGAGTGTATGGATCTTAAACATATAAAGAAAAATACAAGTAAATAACAAAAAGTAGTTAGGGTTTGCTTACAAAAACTGATGAACAAGATGGAACATAAGAGATCTTGAAAGAAAAATGGTAGATCTTAAAAACCCAAGTATAATTTCAAAACCCTAACTCTTAAATCTTGAGAAACCTTTGAAAATCAATGAACCTACACTTGGATCTATCTTAGAAACTCTTAGAAATGATCTTAAAATATGTGGATCTTGAAGAAAATCCAAAGTTATGAATGTATTTGTGTGTGGGTTTGATGCCGTGAGCAAAGAAAGAGAGAAAGAGAGATGTGAGTTTTTGTTTGGGGCTTGGAAATGAAAGTGAACCCTAGTTTTGATATAGCATAGTATTTATAGGACATGGATTAGGGTTTTAAGGTTCATAGATGCACACATGTGACCAACACACACAAAGAGTGTGTGTGGTCTTAGGTTCGGTCAAAGCTAGCCACAAGGAGGGGTAGGGAAAAGTTCAAGCCAACTTTGGCTCCAAGTTTAGCTCATGGCTTGGTCTTGGCTCACCAACAATAGTCCAAGTGTGTAAGAATGGCATGCATGCAAGTCACTAGCCAACAAAGTTGTCATTTTCCTTCACATTTATGGTAAGTTTTTAAATTTTGAGTTAGTGGAGCATAAATGATTTAATTTCAAGTCCAAGCTTGTCCATAGGCTAAAATTTCATAGGTAGAGGTGAGGACATGAGCATGATCATGAAATTTTTGGACTTAGGGTATAATATTATCGATAACTTAACTTTATAAGAAAAGATTTCGAGTTTTCAGGTTCCGTTTGGTCAAAAACGCGAAAAACGCAATTTAAAAGATAAAACCCTAAAAATAATATCGAAAGTGATTAAAAATCACGAAACACTCAGGAAAGTTAAAATATCTCATATAAAGCCTAAATTAATTAATAACCGATGCCGGGACGCGCCCGATGATGTTTTTCAGATTTACGCGGTTTAACTTCTCGGTAAACTATCAGATTCAAACGTAACGTATAAAAGTCAAAAGTAATGATCGGAAAAGTTTAAAAATATTAACCTGAATTTTACGGGGTGTGACATATAGGATCTATGTGCGTGGTGTTCCGCTTTTGCTTGCTTTCGCGTGTTCGCGGTTTGGTGCTTTAGTTATGTCAGTCATTGATATGTGTGAGCTCAATACTGAGTATGACTGGGAAAGGATGCGGATATAAATATGATGGCCAACGTAGTTATAAAAGTATCACAACTTACTCGTACTTGGTAATACCATTCACATAAATTGTTGTTGACACCATAAGGTGGTATTATGTGTATATTTATATATATAGTAAGATATTTTATATATATATATATATTAGTCCTCCTACCTACCTAACGTTGCCTATGATTCTCCCTTGTATAGATAATGCCGCCAAGGATGAGGACCCGAAGTGCTGGCTGACCTATTGCCAAATCACGGGGAGGGGGAATGGGTGAACGGGTTGGTAGAGGTGGGAGGGGTAGAGGACCTAGGAGATATAATGATGAGAGTGTTGACGAATTGAATTGTCAAGGGAATGACCAGTGGATATGAGGTAATGGGGGCATAGAGTGAGCCAATGGGAATGTAGAGGAAGTCAATAAGGGTGTGGGAGGAGCACCCGACTTCTCGATGATCATTTCCCAACAATTGCAGAACCTCTTACCCGCCATTTTAGCTCAGGATGGTAACCAAGGAAATGTTGGAAATCAAAATGGTAATGTGGTTAATGAGAACATTTAAAAGAATGTTAGGAATGTGTTAGTGAATGGCAACCAAGTAGGTTATTCATATAAGGAGTTCTTAGCTTGTAACCCTACGGAATATGATGGTAAGGGAGGTGCTATAGTTCTTACTCGATGGATTGAGAAAATGGAGTTCGTGCAAGATATGAGTGGTTGTAGTATTGACCAAAAAGTGAAATACACTGCTGGTTCATTTGTAGGTAAGGCTTTAATGTGGTGGAACTCTCAGATCTGCACGATAAGCCGGGAAGTTGTTGTTAGTATGTCATGGAATGACTTTAAGTTTATGATGATAGAAGAGTTTTTTCCTAGTCATAAGATGCAAAAGTTAGAAATTAAGGTGTGGAATCACGCCATCGTCAGGGCTGGCCATGCTGCGTATACTGATAGGTTTCATGAGTTGGCCATGTTAGTTCCACATTTAGTAACTCTAAAAAGTAGGAAGATTGAGAGATACATGTATGGCCTTGCTCTACAGGTCTATGGGATGGTGGCAGCAATGGAGCCAAAGAGTATGTAGAAGGCTGTGCAGATTTCTGGTGCACTGACCGATGAGGTTGTTAGGAATTGATCAATTAAGAAGGTTGAGAAAAGAGTAAATATGGGGTAACCTAGCAATGATAAGAATGGTAGGGATGATAATAAGAGGACTAGGACTGGAAATGTTTTTGCTACAACCGCAAACCCTATAGGAAGAGAGAATACAGGTACTTGGCCCAAGTGTACCACCTACAACTCCTACCATGCACCCAGAGGGCCTTGTCGCTCATGCTTCAACTATAACCGCCCAGGTCATTTTGCTAAGGATTGTAAAGTGGCACCTAGTAATGTGAACCCCAACAATGCTAGAAACCCAGTAGCTAGGGCCTGTTATGAGTGTGGTAGTACCGATCATATCCAGTTAGTTTGTCATAGGTTGAATCAAGCCTAGAGGCCAGGGGAAAACCATCAGAACTAAGTCGTGGCTGTTAATGGGAGTCAGGGTCATGGGAACCAATGGAATCAGGCCAGAGGTAGGGCATTCATATTGGGAGCAGAGGAGGCTTGCCAGGACCCGAACATCGTGATGGGTACATTTACTCTAAAGGATCACTATGCCACTACCTTATTTGACTCTGGTGCCAACTATAGCTTTATTACTACTACCTTTATACCTCTGTTAGACATAGAGCCCACTGAATTAGGTTTCAGTTATGAGATTAAGATTGCAAGCGGGCAGCTAGTAGAAATTAATAAGGTCATTAAGGGTTGAAAACTTAAAAAAGAAGGTCACCTGTTTGATATAAACTTGATACCCTTTGGAAGCGGGAGTTTTGATGTAATCATAGGAATGGATTGGTTGTCTGACCATAAGGCTGAGATAATTTGTCATGAGAAAGTAGTGAGGATACCACTACTAGATGGCAAGGTGCTTAGAGTATTAGGAGAGAAACCAGAAGAGAAGGTGAGACAGTTGATGAGTGCTAGGACTAAGGAACAGAAGCAAGAAGAGATCGTAGTAGTGAAAGATTTTCCCGGATGATCTATCTGGATTGCCGCCTGTTCGGGAAATCGAGTTTCGGATTGAGTTAGTCCCTGGAGCGATGCCGGTTGCAAAGTCTCCCTATCGTTTGGCACCTTCTGAATTGGAGGAGTTGTCGGGTCAACTCAAGGAACTCCAGGACAAAGGTTTCATTCGACCAAGCTCATCGCCTTGGGGAGCACCGGTATTGTTTGTTAAGAAAAAGGATGGATCCTTTAGGATGTGTATTGACTATAGAGAGTTGAACAAGTTGACCATTAAGAACCGTTATCCACTCCCTAGGATAGACGACTTATTTGACCAACTACAAGGGTTGCATTTTTTCTCAAAGATAGATCTTAGGTCTGGATACCATCAGCTGAGAGTGCATGAGGATGACATTCCAAAGACCGCATTTAGAACTCGTTATTAACATTTCGAGTTTACAGTAATGCCCTTTAGTCTGACTAATGCATCAGCGGTATTCATGGATTTGATGAACAAAGTTTGTAGGGCTTATCTTAATAAGTTTGTGATAGTGTTTATAGACGATATCTTAATCTACTCTAAGACTAGTGAGGAGCATGTAGACCACTTAAGGTTAGTCTTGGAACTACTCAAGAAGGAGAAACTGTATGCTAAGTTTTCTAAGGATAAACTGTATGCTAAGAGAAGTGCAGTTTCTTGGGCATGTGATAAATGGTAATGGGATTCATGTAGACCCTAGTAAGATTGATGCTGTTAAGAATTGGAAAGCCCTTAGAAATCCGTCTGAGGTTCATTCGTTCTTAGGATTGGCTGGATATTATCATAGGTTATAACACCTCGTGTTTTAGGTCATTGTACGACATTATGTAATTCACAATTTATTTTTAGGGTTTTACGCGTTTGCTCTTAAATCATAATCGTTAAGCTAAATCGCGTAAACTAAAAATGATCATTCAATGTAAACGGGCATTAAACGATTAAACGTTTACATCAAGCAAGTGTTAAATGATTATTATGAGGATAATTATCAACTTTGTTCATCTTATTTTTATTGGTTACGTAAAATGCTTATGTTTCGCGATAAAATGCGTTTCGGCATTCCCGGAAGCACCAAAACCTAACTACGCTTAAACGAATACCCACGATTATACCCAATACACAAAATAATCAATATAACATCACTTATATGAGTATGTGGCCGAAATTGAGGAGATAAGACCAAGTATTATCTTGTTTGCAAGACACTTGCCCTAAATATCTAGATATTACAAATATCTAGGGAACCAAGTCTTACACCTTTGTAAGCACTTGACCACTTGCCCTAGGAACCTTCCTTGAAGGCCTTGGCTTAGTCTTTCATCTATATAAGGCATTATCTAGCAAATAAACACACATCTCTCATTTTCCAAAGTGTAAACAAAATCAAAACTCTCCCTTTCTACCCTACATACCCCACGGCTCAAAACTCATAAAATACTCAATCCATAGCTTGATTTTATATCATCATACAAGCATTCTCACATCATATTTAAGGTATTCTAAGAAGAATTGAAGGATTGGTTAAGCTTTGAAGATGTTTTAACAAGATATTGCAAGATTAGGGTTTT
>BQNB010028808.1:0-56307 GCA_026074375.1 Tanacetum coccineum
ATCCATTCTCTATCTCTAACATCACAACCCACATCTCACTCTTGTTCTTGGTTTGATCATAAGATTACATGTATCTACACCGGCACACTCATATTTTGTGGAATTTGGGTAAACATCTGGAAACGGAAAGGTTAAATCCTCATAATATCTAACAATGTGCGGGTTATGTATCAAGTAATTTCACAAAAAGTATGCTTGAATTTTTTTTAAATTTGAGCATAATTTAAGCATTTTAGTGTAAAAATTAGGACAAGTAAACATTCTAATTCCATCCCCCCACTTGAATTATACAACGTCCTCGTTGTATAGATAAAACATTAAATACGGGAATTAAAAAGAATTAGAATGAGAAACTCCCCTGATATTTGCTCGGTAGATTCTCCATGTTGAGTTTATTAGCAAGATTGTGTTGAACAGCCACCTTGAAGTTTCAAGACTCCAACACTTCAAGATCTCCAGATTTGTAAATTCTCCACCAATATTCGTAGATATTTCTTTCACGAGGTCCTGTATAAAACATATGAAAAAAACGTGTATTCCTATCTTGGTACCTACGGTTAATTTAAACTAAACTAAACAAACTAAATACGGGTCAGTTTTGGTGAATACGCCGTATCATGTGCATGAATACGCCGTATTGCCAGAACTAAAAATAATGTTTTTAAAGTGCATAAAAAGTAAAGACTGATAACGTCCAGACAATCAATACGCCGTATGGTATGGAGCAGATACGCCGTATTGATGTCTAGGAAGACAGACTCGATAAAATTAAATAACAATCCGGGTTGTCTCCCGGGAAGCACTTTTGTTTACAGCAAAGTCTTTAAGTTAGACTCTTCTTTAGCTTCTCTTCACTATTCCATCTCATGCACGCTAATGTGCCAGCGTGTGAGCCATTCTTCCATCTTCGCATCTCGAATGTAATCGGGTCCTAAATTTAATACTCCTTTATAGAACCCCTTAAGCTTTTGGTATGGATGCGAGATTCCATTCATCTTATCTTCTTTACTTACCTTTAGTAATGGTGGAATCTTGTTGCATTGCTCATTAGTGTGGCGTTTAAACCTCGGATGTGATCGCATCATTTGGTAAGTTACTTCATCATTACCATTGTAAATGGTAATCATCCCTTCGAACCATCTTGTTTTAATTCCCCAACTTCTTTAAAAAATGGTTCACCAAAAATAACATCGCCCATTCCTTCATCACGATAAGCATCCATATTTTCTAAAACTGCAAAATCCGTCACAACAGATAAGGTTCCAACAAAAATAGGCACATTCATTAAAGCTCCTATAACATTATTCCCTTTGTACACCATCTTATCTTTCATTATAGAATTATGAAACTTTTTGGACAATCACCCTTTGACCTACAATATGGGAAAAAAGTTTGCATGCGTAATTCAAATCCTATAACTGCACATGAAAACTTTAAGTTGTGAGAACAATCTTTATGGAATCTTCTTATCATAGTAGCATTAGTAGGGTAATCTTCATATCCCCAGCATTCAAGTTCTTGACCCCCTATAGTTATTAAATTCCTAAATTAACATCACATTACTCAATGGTAGGTTTGAAAGATTACATTGATTTCTCCTATGCTCCAAATGGGTTTCAATCTTTAGATCATTTAATTCAATGTGATCCTTAAAGAAAGGGTCTAATGATATATTTAACACCAAAGTCTCTCCCATAAGCCTAGCTTCTAAAACAAGTTCCATTCTTTCTCTCAAACTTAGCATGTAGACCCTCTTAATTAAACTACTAGAAGGTTTAACCACTATGTGAAAACATCCTTCTTCCTCGGGACCTTAAAGTTTATACTTACTTTTATAAACATCATATTAGCACGGTCAAAAAGTAGGTCAAAATCGGTTTCGTGGTTCAAGGGCACTTTGTTATCCATCGGGGCATATTAGAATTATAAAGCTATACTAGGAAATAATTTACCAATTCCTCTCTAGTACGTTTTCAAGATTTCCTTGGGGTATTTTCTCTGTCAATGTCTAATAAATCAAACTGGTCAACCGTAGTGTGAGATAATTCGCTAATCCTAAGTTAAGGTAGGTAAGAGAGGCCATATCTCTAACGTTGCTCCTAGTCAAACAAGGGCATTATCAAAGCCTACATTATTAATAAAGCAGGTTAAAGTGAAACACAACTGGGTCTTTTCTCCTTTCTGGGTTTGGATTATTTGATATTGTGAAAGCTTCAGAGTAAGCTTCCAAGAATTGTGGTCATATGAGCCTTCTTTTCTTCAACACACGTAGTATACCATTCAAACGAATGGAATATGGAAAATCTTCGTATGTCTTGTTCTAGTATATATGTGTACGGTTCTGTCCAGTGGATACGGCGTATTGGGATGATTCAATACGGCGTATCGGGTATGAATTCAGCGTCAAATTGTTGTTGAAATCGACATTGACTTGATCTGCTTGGGTTTGCTTTAGTAGAGCTAGGTAGACTTCCAAATACTCTTTCCTGTAGTACCTTGCTCATTTGCCCGATTTGGATTTCCAAAGTTTTAATAGATGCTCCTTGGGTTTCGTATGGCCAGCAATACGTAGAAGCTGGGATTCTTTAATCATTTGGAGTTTTCATATTGTGTGTCTCTTACTGATTCACTTATGAATTTGCTCAGGGTATCTTCCATAGATTGCCTTCATTCTTGGTACGAAGGATTCGCATTGTTCGTTTGATAGAATCCTGGAGCTACTGCTCTATATCCCCCTCCTTGAAAAGGTCCACCAATTGTGTTAGTAAGTTCTTATTATGGGTTTTCCCTTCTTCTTTATGTAACATCCTTGCTCCGAATATTAAGAGGACTAAGAGGCACAGTATGGTGTCATATCAGAACATATAAACGCAAGCGGAAGACTTTTATTAAATAAAAATACTAAGTCATGTAACAAAATGACTTCCAAAAGTATTAAATTCCAACAAAGTCTAAATGAAAAGAGATCTTCAAACGAAATAAGTCTTAAACATAAATCCAAACAAAGGAAATCTATCAAGGGTCGGTCCTTTAAAAGCTTCCTACTCTCAACACCAAATCTCAGTTCTCGCTTTATTACATGCCGCAGGAATAGAAAAATGTATTGGCTGAGTAACGCTCAGTTGAAAAGATATTGATAATAAACAAGGATAATAAGACAAAATAAATGAATGGGAAATGAATTTCGAGAACTCTGTAAACAAATATTCATAGGAAAATATGAATCAAATGAATAAGAATCAAGTACAACAAAGAAATGCCCACGAGCTCAGATAAATGTCTAAACATGATACATGAATAGACCCTAAACAAATATAATCATATGCCACATAATAAGTTGTACACATGATTTTCAACTCCTGGTGTACCAAATGTGATATTGGGGTGGATTAGCACACACACAACCATTCACCTGAACTGAATGAAACAAAGTACCTAGGATGCATCCATACGACACATCAAAACAAGAGTCATATCACATATACACAAGTACATGACGAGTATAAATACATATGGAAGCTAATAATAATTATTATAAGGCCATCATTCAAAAGGAAAACACCCATGGACTATTCCACACCGCACAGAAAAAAAAATAAAACTGTGTTCATGCACCTTTTCTGGTGCATAAATGAAATGGTCATGGTTAGGGGTTCTTTATGACTAGTTCAAATAAGCTTGGGGCAAAAGATTAAGCAAACTGAACAAGTTACCAATAATTCAATCAAGATAACAGATCTAATATCATATTCAAACAAAGATCAAAGGAATCATGAATGCAAATATCAAATCAAACAGAATATTAACGAATATCAATGAGTCAATGAGTACGGATAACAAATCAGAAAAAATATCAAACAAATCAAAGTAGCAAAAACAAATGAGAATCAAGTCATGAGGTGTCCTTACTAAAAGGACAGAATATCTGTACCTTAACAAACACGCAACGGAGAGAAAGAACACAAAGACAAAAGATCTTCACTCCCTCTTCACCGAATCTACAAGAATCCATGATTACATATCATTATATATCTTATTTTATATGTTCATTGCTAAATCTTACTACTTATAGCACTTAAGGAAACCTAATTAGGGTTTTCTTAATTTTCAGAATCTGTGAACTTTTTAAGGATTGGTTTCGAATTTTATAGACCTATTAAACGACCTCCTAAAAAAAAAATCTACCAAAAATCACAAAGGTTCCCACATGTGTCTAGTATGACCATGAATTTTGGTTGATTTATTTCCATGTATAAATACCCCTTTAACCATCGTTACCAAAACTGATCCAGAAAATGACCTGTTGGTACTTTCAAAAAGTTCACGCGTAAAAACCTACATAGACAACTAAGAAAATTCTGAAACAAATAGTGGATGTAGCTAAGTTCATGAGATTTCAGTTTGAATTTTTTAAAGGCCAACTACTTACGAGTTGGACATTAAAATTCAAATTCTACTAATCGAATTTTTCGGGATAGGAAAATTCTGATTCAACACTTAATCTTATAAAATCTAAAAATGGACCTTCCCGACCTCCAATTGACATGAGCCCAGATTTTTCAGAAACTAGACTCTTTGAATTAACTTTAAGCTCAAGAATCATCTCAAAACTCGTTTTTATCACCAAGTTATACCACCGATCAAAACCGACGTTAAAATTCTGGACAGAAAACGTATTAAAGACATATAAACCCTAATTTTAAAAATCTCTCTAAAAAAAACATGTCCTAGGGTTTCTAATTCGTGTTTGTTAAGTTTTTATTAAAACATCATTAATGATTATTTTAGGAGTTCATAACATGATGTTATCAAGGATTATTTCCAGGTTTCAAATTCCATACAAATAATTTTACAAGATTATTACACATGTTTTCCTTTTACAATTCTATGATTTTATGTAATAACTTATGTATGAATCATGGTGACACAAGGAATGAATTCAAAAGAACATGGAATACCTATGGAATCATGACCCAAATAATATATTGCTATATATGCATGGAGAGGATCACAAGAAACCTAAAATACCAAACGAATCAAGAATCAACAATCCACACCAACAAACAGGCTGAACTAAAACTAGACACCCAAATCCCCAATTACTACACCACCTTCTTCTTATAGCAAATTCTATGGATGAACACAAGTTTTGAAGTAAAATTTTGAGAGAGAATGGTGAGGGAGAGGGGATAGAGCCGGCCATATATATAAAGAGGAGAAGGGGACAAAAATTTCCTATTCTTTTAGAAGATTTCAAAAGATTTGCCTTAATCCTTTTACACTTAATACTTAAAATAGGTTTTGTAAAAAAAAAAGATATCATACTAAATAGGGGGGGGGGCATATATACTTAAATTAAGAAAATATATATTTTAAAAAAAATACCTTATGTTATGTATTTGTAATACACAAATAATTATAACCTAAGGTTTTAATGTTAAAGACTTATTATTCAAACTTAGGTTATCTTCAAAATGGTGAAATAAAATTATAAACCAAATTTTTAGGTTTTACAACTCTTCCCCTCTAAAAAGAAAATTTCGTCCTCGAAATTGAAATTGAAATTGAAATAGGTAGATGAATTCAGGGTTATCCAGATCACCAAAGATGACACGATTGGTATGACAAACGATAGTGGCGCGATTTTCAGTCAACCAACCCATGCCCAGAATTTAATATCAAAATAATTCATATCCAGAGGAAACAGATTAGCAGAACGAATCTTATCATCGAATCGAAGCGGACAGTTATGATATTCGTGGTCAATGATCACCAGACTTTTCATAGGCGTAGATATCGATAAAGTATAATTAAGTAGCGTAAGAGAGATGCTAATGTGTTTAACAAATGAAACCGAAACCACAGAATGTGTTGCACCCGTATCAAATAAGACAAAAACAGCACGACCGTTCAAGAAGAGAGTTCCCGAAACGGTACCTGAAGAGTTAGCTGCCTGACCCTTGGTCGAAGAGAATACTCGCCCCTTAGCAGCAGGTTGATTGTCGTTCACATTTCCCCTACCACCGTTTCTACCATTCTTAGGGCAATCCCTGGCCATATGCCCAGTCGAACCACAAGTGAAACAAGCTCCAGTAACCTTGTGACATGCCTTGCCCGGATGAAGTTTTACACATGTGTCACATGGAGGAGAGGAGGTATAGTCTGGGTATCCTTTCTGACCTGAAGACCCAGAAGAACGGTTGTACTGCTGACCTTAGTTCTGCCATGACTTCTGATTACTGTTGCCACCCTGCCTGTCATAACTGCGACCGTCATAACCTTTTTGATCATAACCCCTCTCATTGCTATCCAGAGCTGTCGATCGAATACGGTCACATTCAAGTTTCTCTTATTATTCTGACTTGACCTCTCACGGAGAATCTCAATGTTCCTAGCAGCATTGGCCACTTGAGCCACATCAGTAAATTCCGATGTTCCACTATCCCATCTAGAATCCAATCACAAAGTGCCCAACTTGAAATGCTTGGGCCTGTTCCAACTGAGGACCTGCCTTCTTACCTCGAAAACCTGCAACCTGAGTAACGTATTCATTAACTCACCACTGTTCTCCATCTCTATTGTCAAAATAGTGTAACAGTACTCCCTCTCATACTTTTGTTGCTCAGACCTGGGAAAGTACTGTAAAAAGAAGATGTCATAGAAATCCTTCCACGACAAGGTAGCTACATGCGTCTCACCTCCTTTGGCTTGTTTAAAAGCCTTACACCAATTGAGAGCATCTCCTTTCAACTTGTAACTTGCCAACCTAGCCATGAATTCATCAGCACATCCCAAAACCTCAAATATCTTCTCAATGTGAGCAATCTAGTTTTCAACATCAACTGGAGTGGTTGCGGAGCTAAAAGATCGAGGGGGGGGGGGGGGTACCTTATGTTATGTATTTATAATACACAAATAATTATAACATAAGGTTTTAATGTTAAAGACTTATTATTCAAACTTAGGTTATATTCAAAGTTGTAAAACCCAAAAATATATACCATATTTTTGGGTTTTACAACTCTTCCCCTTTAAAAAGAAAACTTCATCCTCGAAATTGAAATAGGTAGATGAATTCAGGGTTATTCAGATTACCAAAGATGACACGATTGGTATGACAAATGATAGGGGCATGATGTTCAGTCAACTAATCCATACCAAGAATAATATCGAAGTCACTCATTTCTAAGGGAAGCAAATTAGCAAAACGAATCTTATCATCAAAATGAAGCAGACAGTTCTGATATACGTGGTCAGACTTTCCATAGGCGTAGATATCGATAAGGTATAAATAAGTAACGTAGGGGAGATGCTAATGTGTTTAGTAAATGAAACAGAAACCACAGCATGTGTTGCACCCGTATCAAATAAGACAAAAATAGCACGCCGGTTCAAGAAGAGAGTTCCCGAAACGGTACCTGAAGAGTTAGTTGTCTGATCCTTGGTCAAAGAAGATACTCGCGCCTTAGCAGTAGTTTGATTATCGTTCCCATTTCCCTCACCACCGTTTCTACCATTCTTAGGGCAATCCCTGGCCATATGCCCAGTCGAACCACAAGTGAAACAAGCTCTAGTAACCCTATGACATGCCTTGCCCGGATGAATTTTTCCACATGTGTCACATACCAAGAGTCACATTATCGTGTCATATCAGAACATATAAACGCAAGCGGAAGACTTTATTAAATAAAAATACTAAGGTCTGTAACTAAATGAACTTTCAAAAGTATTAAAATTCAACAAGTCTTAACTGAAAAGAGATTTCAAACGAATAAATTCTTAAAACATAAATCCAAACAAAGGAAATCTATCAAGGGTCGGTCCTCTAAAAAGCTTCCTACTCTCAACACTCAAATCCCAGCTTCCCGATTATTACCTGCCGCATGAAAAGAAAATGCGGCTGGGCTAACGCTCAGTGAACAGATATAATAATAAAAAGGTAATAAGACAAAAGAATGAATGAAACGAATCATGAGAATCTGCTAAACAAATATCATACGAAATACGAATCAAATGAATAAGAATCAAGAATAACAAAGGAATGCCCACGAGCTCAGATAAATGTCTAAACATGATACCTGAATAGACACTAAACAAATATAATCATATAGCCTCATATTAAGTTGTACACAGGATTTGCAACTCCTGATGTACCAAATGTGAATGGGGTGTATAGCACACACACAACCAACAATTCAAACAAAGATCAAAGGAATCATGAATGCGAATATCAAATCAAAAAGAATATCAACTAATATCAATGAGTCATGAGTACGGATAGCAAATCAGACGGAATATCAACGAATCAAAGTAGCTGAAACAAATGAGAATCAAGACATGAGGTGTCCTTACTAAAAGGACGAATATTTGTACCTTAACAAATACGCAACGGAGAGAAAGAACACAAAGACAAGAGATCACTCCCTCTTCACCGAATCTACAAGAATCCATGATTACATATCATTATATATCTTATTTTATATGTTTATTGCTAAATCTTACTACTTATAGCACTTAATGGAACCTAATTAGGATTTTCTTAATTTTCAGAATCTGTGAACTTTTTAAGGGTTGGTTTCGAATTTTATAACCCATTAAATGACCTCCTAAAAATCTACCAAAAATCACAGAGGTTCCTACATGTGTCTAGTATGTCCATGAATTTTGGTTGATTTTATTTCCATGTATAAATACCCCTTTAACCATCGTTACCAAAACTGATCCAGAAAATGACCTGCTGGTACTTTCGAAAAGTTCACGCGTAAAAACTCTAATTAGACAACTCAGAAAATTCTGAAAAAAATCTTGGATATAGCTAATATCATGAAGAATTACCAGTTCAAATTTTAAAGGCAAACTCCTTACGGTTTGAGAATTAAAAATCAAATACTACTACTGAATTTTTCGGATAGAAATTCCAGATTCGACACTTAATCTTATAAAATCTAAAAATCGACCTTCCCGACCTCCAATTGACATGAGCCCGGATTTTCCAAAAACTAGACTCTTTGAATTTAACTTTAGGCTCAAGAATCATATCAAAACTCATTTTTATCACCAAGTTATACCCCGATCAACACGACCCAAAATTCTGGACAGAAACGTAAAGACATATAAACCCTAATTCTTACCAATCCTCTTTATAAAAACATGTCCTAGGGTTTCTAATCTTGTAGGTTTTTATTAAAACATCATTAATGATTATCTAGGGTTTCATAACATGATTTTAACAAGATTATTTCTGGTTCAATCATAAATAATTTTACAAGATTATTACACATGCTTTCCTTTTACAATTCTATGATTTTATGTAAAAACTTATGTATGAATCATGGTGACACAAGGAATGAATTCAAAAGAACATGGAATACCTATGGAATCAAGAATGGAGAGGATTACAAGAACAAAAATACTAAAGAATCAAGAATCAACAATCACACCAACACACCAAGGCTTGAATAACTCTACCCGAATCACCAATTACTACACCACCTTCTTCTGATAGCAAATTCTATGGATGAACACAAGTTTTGGAGTAAAATTTTTGAGAGGGAATGGTGAGGGAGAGGGGATATAGCCGGCCATATATATAGAGAGGAGAAGGGGACAAAAATTTCCTATTTATTTAGAAGATTTCAAAAGATTTGCCTTAATCCTTTTACACTTAATACTTAAAATAGGTTTTGTAAATAAACAAAGATATCATACTAAATAAAGGGGGGAAGGGGGGCGGCCATATATACTTAAATTAAGAAAATATATATTTAAAAAAAATACCTTATGTTATGTATTTTGGTATGTGCTTAACTACACATACCATTCTCCATTAAAACCGGACTTAAATGACCAAAAACGTATCAAAAATACATTGTATTTGTATGTTTTCACTTGTATTGTGTAGGAAACGGATATCCAACAAAAGGACAAAAAACAAAGCCAAAAACGACAAAACCGAGCACAGAATAGAAACGCGTGAAAAAGCCAAAGTCAAAAAGTCAAAGTCAAAGTCAACCAAAAAGTCAACCCCGAAAAGTCAACAGTCAAAGACGAAGCCCAAAACCCCTTAAATTAAATCTTGGCCCATTTTTCCTTTTTTTTATTTAAATTGGCCCATAACCAAGGTGGCCCAATCCAACACTTAACTCTGTTAACCCCACTTCCCCTTTACACCTTACACAGTTAGTCCTTAAGGACTAACATTGTTAGTCTAAAAGGACTAACGATGCAAACATATGTCAACTTCAAGGGCTTAAACTGTCAACTCCCATAACCCTTCACCCCCTATACCTTAAACCCAATTACACCCATAGTCCTTTTTCCTAACACCCGTCACAAATTAAACTACACAGTGATTTTCCCGCCCAAAAACTCACACATTTCCTCACCTCTGCCAAACCTGCAACTACCAAACAAACCTTCCTTAACCTATTCCCCATAACCCAACAAACCCAATTTAACCTCTTCTTTAAGGATATGACAAGCCCACGTTGGCAATCCGAAGGATTTTGATTGGACAGGGCAAATTGAGGGCTAGGATTAAATTAAAGAAGCACAAGTGAAGATTGAGGGCTAGGATTGAAGGCTCGTTTGCTCTCACACAAGAAACACAACTCAAATGGCCAAGAACACACATAACGACTATATATGTGTGTGTTTTTCACACAGTAGAGGGTAGTTTTTAATTTAAGTTTAAGTTTTTAATAGAATAGCTTTTTATTGTATTTTTAATTCAAGTATTGTAACTATTTTTTAATGATTAATGAAAATTTAAGGTTTTAAGTATATAAAAATTTTGAGTTTTCAATTTGTTGTTTCATTGTTAAGAATGTTTTATAAGCTTTGATAAGCTCTTATTTGAGTTCTACATAATCTGTTTTCATTAAGCTTGTATAAGCACTTAAGAAAATTTTACCAAAAACCAAAAAAAATCACCACTCAAAACTACCATAGCTTATTTGGATGATAAGCTTACAATGGAAGAGCTTATGGGTGTGTACTAGCTACTGCTAGAGCTTGTAGACAAGCTTATTTGAGCATTTAAGCCCTTGTTTAGAGCAAAGGGCAAGGTATGCTCATTTTTACTCTTTTAGCCTAATTTTCTGTCATTACTATTTTAACTGCTTATTTTTGCTTAATTTGTGCTTATTCTGCTTTTTGAATGTTAATTTTGTCTTTATTATGCTTATTTGATTTAGTATAATGCTTATCTTAATCTGTTTTAGTTTAAAATTGCAAAATCTGTCCTTAAAGGGGTGTTTGGTTTAACAGCCAAAATGGGTCAAATGTGTGTTTTTATTGGTTTGGGCCACCATGCCAAGTTTGTCAAGTTCTTTTAAAGTAATTTAATCTGTTTTATAAGGTTGTCAAGTTTTAAAATTCACTTTTAAGGTTGTTAGTATTCATTGATTGAATCTGTGGAATGTTAGATTGATATCAGCTTATGTGCTTAGAATTTGATTAAATGCTAGTTTTTGTCTTTTCCATGCTTGGTAATGCCTAAGAATGCAGTAGGATTAGAGTAATTTAAGTGTGCAATTGTGGTTGAGTTTTTTTTGTAAAAAACCTGTCAAGTAAGTTTCCTTTTTTAAAAGTAAAAGTCTTATTTTTCAATCTCAAATTTAGATTAGTAAAAATTGTTTTTAGAGTCTGAATTTTTGAGCATAAGCTCATTGGTTGTTAAAATACATCTGTTTCAGCTTATTTTAGTATTTTTACTTCTTTTACTAGCTTAATTTGAGGGCTGCATAAGCTACTTAGTCTTTTAAAAAAAACCAAAAATAATATGCATTCTGTGTAACAGCCCTTTTTCATCAAGCTTTTTCATAGCTTATTTTAATTTCAAAATGCTTTTTAATTAATAATTTAGGTAGCTTATAGTATAGGCTTTAAGTTCTTACAAGTCATTTTGCCATAATGTTCCATTTAGTTGCTTAAAAATAAGCTCAAAAGTCTCCTTTTGGGCTGTTTGGTTACCAGTTTAGGCCAATAAGTCTTTTTGCTTTTCAAAGCTTCCCAGCTTAATTTAGTTGCTCAATTTTGTCCTTTATTGCTTATTAGGTATAGGTGTTGAGCTGTTTATGCTTCTTTGCCTTTAAATCATGCTTATTAGTCATAAAAAAGCCAAAACTTTAGCCTTAAATAACTTAGTGTTAAAAAGGCATTCTTCCAACTTTTTAATTGCTTATTTCTAGCTTATTTTTAAGATTTGTAAAAAGTTTTTTTTAAAAGTTGTTATTTTTGCTTATTTTATAAGTTTTCTAAAAAAAAGAAAAAAAAATGTTTTCAAAAAAAAGGAGAGGCATGGGGGTCGAACCCATAACCTCCCCTTTGCACACACACGTCCCAAACATACACACACTAACCATTGGCACCAGTAGGGCTATCTGTTAGCCCTACAACTTACTTTTCTTTTATACTCTTTTTAACCATTAAGCTTTCAGCCACATTTTGCTTATTTGCAGCTTATTTTTAAGCTGTTTTTCAAAGCTTTTATTTTTCATAGAACCAGAACTGTTCAAGCTACTTTTCCTTAATTTTCAGATTTTTCTCATTTAGTTTACTATTTTTAATAATTTTTTCTTATTAAAACTGTTTTTAATTCATAAAAAATTAAATAAAGATCAAAAAAATATAATTCTATTTTTTAATTTTCTTTTATCATGTAGGACTGTAGAAAATTAGATTTGCTTCCGTAGGGTTAAAATTCTAGATTTTGATTTTTTAAAGAACGGGATTGAATCCCGTTAATGTTTTTCGTGTTTTTAAGCTTTAATTGCTTTCGTTTTTGGTTTACTTTTCTTTGATCTTGCATTTTAGTCATTTAGGGTTTATTAAAAGTTAAAAAATCATTTTATGATTAAATTTGACAAATTAGTTTTTTTTAGTTGCGTTTTTACGTTCCCGTTTACGTGTTTAATTTCGTAATTGCTTTCGTTTTTAGTGTAGCTTGCCTTTTACTTATTTTTCCCGTAGAATTATCAAATCCAATCAAATCTTTGTTATTCAAACATCAAATGTCAAACCGACTCTCGACTTTCCATTGCACGCCTCGTTGGGGAGAACGACCCGGGTGATTTTAGATTTTACTTTGGTCAAAAGTAATTTCTTGTTTGTTGACCTTTTTCCTAAATGGTTGACTAGGTTGACTTGCGGGGATTTTATATTCGATATTGTATTATACTATTTGATATACAATTACTCCTAAAAAGGTGGATATCATTTTGGCGCCGTTGCCGGGGAGAAGTGTAAGCGATTGTCGTTTCGAAGTTTGACAATTAGTGCTTTGAAGATCATTCCTTGTGAAGTTATTTTCTTTATAAAAATATAAAAATACAAAAATATTTTTCATTTTCTTTTATTAGTATATAAAAACAAGAAAAAATCAAAAACATAAAAACATTGTCTTTAAATAATAAAAACCATCATCAATATAATGCTCTCAACTTGAGCATTATCATAATAAGTTTCCCAACAAAAGATTAAAACTTGCCTTTGTGTCACTTGTGAAGTACGGCTCACCTTTAAGAGATTAACAAACTATAAAAGGGGTATAAGGAGGGTTGTTCCAAGGAACTACGACCCGAAAGGAGAAGGTTTTTAATAGCTTCGCGCTTTCCCGCTCCTCCGCTCCTTTGTGCGTTTTTCTTTTAGAGAGCTACCGTGAAGCAAGTTGATTATTGGTTTAAGTTATTCAATCTCATTTTGTCCTTTAATAAAATATGTTGTTTAAAAAACTCAAAAAACCAAAAATAATCTCCTTTAACCTCTTTGCCATTTAATTCTTCTTCTTATCCCTCTATATTGTTTAATTCTTATGGCGTCACTCGATTATCGTTTGAATCCTATTTACACGATTAAAGAGTGTTCGTCTTGTGGATCTTTGTATAATAAAGAATATTGTTGTCCGAATATGAGTTTCGTTGGCAAAATTTTTCATGATTCTAATAAAGCTCCCGACTCACCACCACATCCCCACACGATTTCGTCCAACCAATGTCATTGCTTTTATTGTAAAGATGTGTTAGGAGATGGTGAATTTTGTCAACAATATACTTGCATGAGGTGTGAAAGTGGTCTTAGCAAAGGACTTTGTTTGATTTGTGCTTCAAGATATGGAAATAATCCGAATCCGAATTCTTTAAATGATTCTCTAAATATTTCCGAAAATGTTTCACAAAGTCCTCCACTAATCGACCATCATTGTTGTTACGGGTGTGGTGATTCGTTAGATGGTATCTTTTGTCAACAATATACTTGTGAGAATGGTGATCATTATGGTTATAATTGTCCACCGCAAGTTCTGATTATCTCTAATCCGGAACCATGCAACAATCAAACCGTTGATGAGCTCCCACAAACTTTGCCAAGTTTTGATTCGACATGCTATTCTGGAGATAGAAGTTCATTCACTTATGATTCCACTCCGAATTCTTTCGATAATCCTCCTGATTTTTCATACCCACCTCCACAACCCCAATACGTGCCATACTCTTGTGAGTTATGTGGGAACGATGCCCATCATGGTTACGATTGTCCACCTCAAGTCCCGTTTGTCTACAATCAGGACCCGTGTTTCAATCAAAACTTTGATTATTTTCCACAAACTTCACCGAGTTTTCCACAACAATATCCTTGTTGTGAAGATTGTGGGGGTCCTCACGAGACTTTTCAATGTCAACCGATGAATTATTACGAACCTAATCCGTGTTATGATTCTAATTATTCCGGTTTTGACCAATTTGAACCCCCACAATTTCCCGTCATTCATCAACCGATTCGTGAGAAAACTTGTGCTGAATTGCTAGCAGAGGAACGGGCGGCTAACATTAATACTCAACCCATGCAGTATTCCGTCGTTCATCAACCGCCTCAAGAAGAAACAAGTTTGGAATTTTTGCAAGATCAAAGAAACCTAATTAACTCTGTGCAAACTTTCTTAGGAAAGTTTAAACGATTTTCTTTTTATGAAACGCCAAAGATTGTATCACTACCATAGGAGACAATTCCTGAAATTGAACATGCTTTTGAAGACAAGCAATATCAACCGGAGGGTATTCTAGAGTTATTTCGTAAACTTCATAATGATGTGCAAAATATTCACGAGGAGTTGGTAGAGTATATTAATACTCCGAATTGGAATCGTCCTATCGTCTACTATAATGATGATGATGACGAGGACTATACCATTGCAACCACACCTGACTTATCAACCGAGGAGCCCGATAACTCTCTAAGTATAGGGGACGAGCATCTTGACACTATTCCGGAAACGGAATCGGACGAAGTAATAAAGTCTAGTGTTGAGGACCATGTCCCAATCCCAAGTGAGTTCGAGGGTATTTTCGACAATATGTGTGATGTGCCTTTTGTGATAAAAATCACTTTGATGTCAAGTCTGATCTTATGGAGTCTTTGCTTAATCGAGATACTTCGATTATTTATTTTCCTAAGATTGACTCTCTTCTCGAGGAGTTAGCCGGTGAACTCGCTCCTATCAATCCAATTCCTCTGGGAATTCATCCTGAAAATGATATTCGTCTCATTGAGCAATTGTTATATGATGATACTTCGAGTGATGACGATTCTTATGAGGACATCGATTATGTCGATGCATCACCTCCCGATTCTGAGCTCGTCAGCTTAGAGGAGGTGAAGGATTTTCACACGGAAGATGGAGAGATTGAGGACGATATTCTTCGTGAAAAATTATCGAAAATCAATCTTCTCATTGCTAAGATCGAAGCATTAAATACTAATCCAACTCCATCTTCTGATTTTGTGACCAAGTCTCCCTCCACATTTCTTAACTTTTTCTTGGAGGAGACTAACACCTTTGATAATTCTTTACCCGAATCTGAAACTTTCTGCTTTGATTTGGAAGAGAATAGTAGTGGCAGTACCACTACTCGTTCTGATTATTCTCTTCCGGATTATGAAGCTTTCTATTTTGATGACGATCATATTGAAGAGAAGAGTAGTGGCAGTACCACTACTCATTCTGATATTTCTCTTTCTAAATATGATTCGTTTATCTTTGATCTTTCGAATGATCCGTTTCCTCCTGCCGACAGGAGTGACTTTTATCATGAGGAGTTCGCCGATGAACTTGCTCACATCATATCTCCACCAGAGTATGATTGTTTCTATTTTAAGAGTAAGCCTGATCCGGGTGAGTTGACTAGTATTGTTGACCCCGAGATTCGTGACAACGTTCTTTCTACGACAAATGTGAATTTACCATTCGAGGATGACCAATCTCCTCTATTCGCTTATGTTGTATGGATCTTTCTTCCTTTTCTCACGTATCCCGTTACTCCTCCATATCTTTTCTCCTCTGGGAATGAAGATACCATTTTTGACCCCGACATCTCCATTTATAATTCTTTTATACCGGGTGTATCTTATCGGAGTGGAACTTTCATGAAATTCAATGTTTATCCAAACCACTTGAATGAAAGTCCGATGGAGATTTTATCTTCCACTTGCTCCCCCATGGACCAATGAATTCAGGGTCGAGTCAAGCTTGTGACTCGGTTAACAAAAACAAGGCACTTCGTGGGTGGCAACCCATGCTTATCCTAGTAGTATTATTAATGAATAAGTGTTTTGTGTTGTGAGGAGGCTCGCCTCTTGCTTTCTCGTGTTTTGTAGTTTTTGTTTTATTGTCCAGGATTGCCCGGATTTTTGAAGCCTCTCGTGCTCGCGGTTTTGTCCTTCGATCACTCGAGCTTCAAATCCTCAGCTTCATTTTGGGAATCTAATATCCTAATCTTATCGACTAACGTTTTTCTTTTGGCATACTTAATAAACGACCTTAGATTTACATAGAGACCCTTCTTAAAACATTAAGGACAATGTTTAGTTCTACTATGGGGGGATCTATCGATTTGATTGTGCGTGCAATCGTTGTTTTCATGTAATCCCGTTTTTACCACCAAAATACCAAAAAAAAATTAAAATTTTAAAAATCTTCAAAAATAAAATAAGTGTTTTGTCACAATTTTGACTTTCATGCTGGGTAGAATAAGAATAAATTTTGACTCGATCGAGCGTATTGAGCTCTAGCTTGTTCCTTAACTTTTAGACTAAGCATTCGCGGATCTTTGCGAAGAACGGAAAATGATAGAGTTAAGTATGAGTTGGATGCTAAATAAGGATTATTTGGAAATCATAAGAGCTCATAAGTGTAGTTTGTGGCTTTTTATCCCATAAGCTCCTAACCGGACTAATAATACGTTCTCTCTTCAAAAATTAAACTTAAATCAACAATTTTTGAAGTATAGTCGATATCAATAATTTTAGTTCAAGTTTATACTTAAATTTTCTAAAAAGAAATTTTCTCTATATCGTGGTAATATAAAAAAAGTGGAAAAAATGAAAAAATGAGTAATAATTATAAACTGTGGGCTAATAAAAGTTTACTGCATCTTGTCGGCTCAGAACCGATGTTGCAGTCTTCTAAATAAGACACATAGTAATTATCCGAGATTGATAAAAGTTTGCTGCATCTTGCAGGCTCACAACCGATGTTGCAGCCTTCTAAAAGGTCAAGGATTTCATTAGTTTAATGGATGTGTAATTATATTGAGTGTAGTAAACGTGAATTAATAAATATAGGGAAAAACTCTTTTTCTTAAATTTAAATATGCTTTTGAACTAAGACTATTTCATTTTAAATTGTGATTTTATGTATATACGGGAAATCCAAGGGTGTTGAAACCGAAGGTCCGTGAGTCCCGATACTAGTCTCTGTGGGGTGTCAAAAGCCTGGTCACTTAGCCGCAAGGTTGGGATGTGCTGAGACGAAAGTCGCTACATGGGATGATCTCGCCTTCAAACTCATTATTCTTGGGTGAAACGTGAAGCATAGAAATTTCAAAAAACGTTGATCCATGGTTGAAATTCGAAATGGCACACTCACATAATATATAATAATTGTCGGGAGTGAAAAGTTCACAAGTTACAAATATGAGTAGTGTTAGCATCTTAACTTATATTTAATGGTGATTTCGTTTTAAGCTTAGTTTGGACAAGTGAAAAATCGGGGACGATGAATTTATCCTTTGGACATCTATAGATTATTTTATAGGCGCTTCTTGTTCTATGACCCTAATGGTTATAAAAATAACGAAAGTCCAAACATGTTAGTTAGTTAAGAAAACGAAAAATACAAAAAAATATTTGTGGTAGTTAGTGTAAATATAAAAATGGCCAAAACAGGGCTTTTCAAAGCTATTGATTCTTTAATTCCCCTTGATGAACACTTGGTTACTTTTCGAGGTAATTAGTCGAGGGGGATTGAGATTCTTGGTTTTCTTAAGTGTTTACTTATAGCATTGCGTGAGGACACGACAATAGTTTAGTATGGGGGATTTTGGTATGTGTTTAATTACACATACCCTTTGCCTATAAAAACGGACTTAAAAGACCAAAAACATACCAAAAATACATTGTATTTGTGTGTTTTGCATTTATATTGTGCATGTAATAGATATTCACGAAAAGGACAAAAAATCAAAGCAAAACAAACAAAACCAAGCACGGAATAGAAGAGCGTGAAAAGTCAAAGTCAACCCCGGGATACGACATTAGAAAGAGCATGGAAAAACAAACCCATACCCATTTTAGTGGGTCGGGTCAGCCCACTATATTTAAATAAAGCCCTTCTAAACTCTTCAAGCCCAAAACTCTTTTATACCATAACCGGATCCCAAACAAACCCAAAAGCCCAATCACTTAACTGGCCCAATCCAACACTTAACTAACCCATGTTTAATCCTGTTAAGTGTTTTACACCAATGGTCCTTAGTCTATTTCACTAATGGTCCTTTTGTGTTACACCATCCGTCCTTAAACCTTAACCCCGTTATCCCTAAATCAATTAAACCCTTTCCCGCCTAAACCCTGCTCACCCATTACTTTCCCTCGACCCACACCCTGCACCAGACAAACCCGTCACCATCCTACCTTCAACTCCACATCATAAACCTCTAAACCCCCTCACATGGTGCCATTCCAACTTGGCAATCCTCTACCATATGATTCGTTGATGATATTTGACCAAATTGAAGGGTTCAGATCACTTTGCTTGGTGACCAAGAAAGATTAATGGCTATGATGATGATTTGGACTTCCCTCACACAACAAACACAAGAAAAAGAATAAAAAGGACCTAGCAGCTTCTATAAAAGAAGAGGAAGACAAAGAAGACCAAAAAAATGAGGAGTAGGATTAGTTTTAGTTTTAACGTAACTTATTCTTAAAAAAATTTCCAGCTTATTAGTCTTAATGTTATTGTTTTTTCAAAAATCCTATAATCTTTTAATGAGTGAATGAAAAACTCGGTTTTAAGTTTAAGCAAATCTGCCTGTTTAGTTCTTTTTAGTTTATTGTCATAGCTTCATGATTTCTTCTTAAATGTGGTTGCTAAATGCTCACTTGTACTTTATAATTCTATTTCTTCATTTGATGTCTCAAAACTCAGCTTATTGCATTATGTCATAGTTTAGAAAATGTTTGTTGTAATTTTAAGGGTATGTTTGGGTAAAGGCTTTAAGATGGGTAAAACTGTGTTCTAGCTTTAGTTAGTTATCAAGCAAGTTTGCATAAGCTTTCATTTAGTTTAGGATTAGTAAATAAGGTCTGAATCGTTTTTTTTTCTTGGTTAGTCTCATCTAAAGTCTTGGTCTGCTAGTTCTTAATCTTTTTAATCCATTGATTAATGTAATTCTTTAAATGGTCAAAGAGTGTTGTTGTTTTTGTTGTCTAAATCAATTCCTTATGTTAGTTTGTGTATGTATCTTTCAAGACTGCATATATATACAAGTTTTTGGCAAAAACTTCTCTTTTATGAAAAACTGTTTGAACAGCCACTATGTGTAGCTGTTTAATAAGCTCATAAGAGCTTAATTTTGATTTATTTTTGCTTGTACTTGTTCTTGGTCCATTAAGCTCAAACTGTTTTGCCTGTTTAACCTTTAGTTTTAGCTTTTAGTCCCCTAAATAAGCCCCCATAAGCTGATTAAAAAGCTGTCAAAACCACAATGGCAGTTTGGTAGTTTCTTGCTTTTAGTTCTAGGCTTATTGCTCTAGCTTTCTTGGTTTAGTTTCAGCTTATAGTACCTTATTTAGACTAGCTTTAGTGGCCTTTAGCTTTTTAATCCTTAAGTAGCTTTTTAGAGCTTATTGCATCTTGATAGTTTTGATAAAAATTTCTTAACAGCTTGTTACTTAAAATGTCACTTTTAGCACCTTTTTGCTAGCTTATTTTTGAGGTCTAATAAAAAAGCATTTTGTCAAAAGCCCCTATTCCAGCTTATTAAAGGTTATTGCAAAAGAAAAATATGAAAAAAATAGGTTGGAATACACTTTAGTGACGGTTTAGTTACAGAAAATAGTGTCGCTAATGCTTTGGGAGGAAGGAGAACCTAGAATAGTGATAGTTTAGTGACTATTTTGTAACAAATAAAGCGTCACTATGACTTACTTGTTTTTATTTCTTTTATATTTGTTTTCATTCTTAAAAATCATTTAAAAAAGTTTAAAAATACTAAAAAATAGTTTTAATTTTTATTAAATTAGTTTTAAGTGTTTAGTTTAAGATTTTTTTTGAAATTTGCATTTTTAGGATTTAATTTTGAAAATTTTGTTATTTAGACGCGTTTTTAAGTTCCCATTATTTGTTTTTTATTTCGTAATTGCTTCCGTTTTTAGTTTAGCTTGCCTATTTTCTTTCCCTTGCCTTATTTATGTTTCCCATAGATTTTTAAGTTTTCCCTTGCCTTTTATGCTCCCCGTAGAATTAGGTTTTATTTTCGTGCCTTATTTTGCTTTCCCGTAGATTTTTAAGTTACCCCGTTTCCTTTATTTGTATTCTCGTAGATTTAGAAAACCCAATCCAAAACTTTTGTTATTCAAGCATCTAAAAATCAAACCAAAAACGTAACCAGCAATTTCACGCCTCGTTGGGAGAACGACCCGGGAATATCATACTACTCGGATTTCATTGATTTTCTCTCTTTAAACCTTATCAAGGGTCACTTGATTTGGTTTGGTTAATATAAGTAGTATATTATATATTATTTATACGTACCTAAAGCGAGAAGTCAATTTTTGGTGCCGCTGCTGGGGAGGAGTGTACGATTATCGAGTTGAAGTTTGTAGTGCCTTGAAGACCCTTCCTCGTGAAGTTATCATTTTCGTTTGTGAATATTTTCTTCGTATTATAAAAATTAAAAAAAAATACCAACAATACTTTTCCTAAAGTATTGAAAGCACCAAAAAAAATACCAATAATACTTTTCCTAAAGTATTGAAAGTACCAAAAAAATCAAAAAAACAACAAAAGATTTAAAACTTGCCTTTGTGTCACTTCTGAAGTACGGCTCACCTTTAAGAGATTAACAAACTATAAGAGGGGTATAAGGAGGGTTGTTCCAGGGAATTACAACCTGAAAGGAGAAGGTTTTTAATAGCTTTGCACTTTCCCGCTCCTCCGCTCCTTTGTGCGTTTTTCTTTTAGAGAGCTACCGTGAAGCAAGTTGATTATTGGTTTAAGTTATTCGGTCTCATTTTGTCCTTTAATAAAATATGTTGTTTAAAAAGCTTAAAAACCCAAAAATAATCTTCTTTTTCTTCTAAACCATTTAATTCTCTTCTTAACCCTCATTATCGTTTAATTCTTTATGTCAACATTTGTCCGGTATGTAGGGTGTGAAGAACCGTTATATGGTCACCCTTGTCGATGGTGTACTTGCGAGCGGTGTGGTAATGATCTTCGAGATGGATATTGCTTTCTATGCCATTCAAGGAACGGAGATTCTTTCACTTATGATTCGACTCTGAATTCCTTCGATAATCCTCCCGATTTTTCATACCCACCTCCACAGCCCCAATACGTGCCATACTCTTGTGAGTTATGTGGGAACGATGCCCATTATGGTTACGATTGTCCACCTCAAGTCCCATTTATCTTCAATCGCGACTCGTGTTTCAATCAAAACTTTGATTATTTTCCACAAACTTCATTGAGTTTTCCATAACAATATCCTTGTTGTGAAGGTTGTGGGGGTCCTCACGAGACTTTTCAATGTCAACCAATGAATTATTACGAACATAATCCGTGTTATGATTCTAATTATTCTGGTTTTGACCAATTTAAACCCCACAATTTCCCGTCATTCATCAAACGATTCATGAGAAAACTTGTGCTGAATTGCTAGCAGAGGAATGGGAGGCTAACATTAATACTCAACCCATGTAGTATTCCGTCGTTCATCAACCTCCTCAAGAAGAAACAAGTTTGGAATTTTTGCAAGATAAAAGAAACCTAATTAACTCTGTGCAAACTTTCTTAAGGAAGATTAATCGATTTTCTTTTTATGAAACGTCAAAGGTTGTATCACTAGCATGGGAGATAATTTCTGAAATTGATCATGCTTTTGAAGACAAGCAATATCAACCGGAGGGTATTCTAGAGTTATTTCGTAAACTTCATGATGATGTGCAAAATATTCACGAGGAGTTGGCAGAGTACATAAATACTCCGAGTTGGAATCTTCCTCCCATATCTTGTAATGATGACGACGATGAGTATTCTTTTGCAACACAAGAATATATCAAGACATGTTCTACCGCAATCACACCTGATCCACCAAAAACGGACTCTCTCATCATGGTGGACAAACATCTTGACATAATTCCGGAAATGGAATTGGACGAATTCATAAAGTCTAGTGTTGAGAACCTTGTCCAAAACCCAAGTGAGTCCGAGGATGAATGTGAGTGTGATGTGCCCGATTGTGATGATTCTCAAACGACAAATTTTTCAACGTTTTCCAATCCTCTCTTCGACGATTCTACCTCTAGTGATGACGAGTCAAATCATGAGGAGATTATTCACGAAATGAGTTTTAAAACTTATTCGAACCCTCTTTTTGATCTTGATGAGGAAATAATTTCTATTGAGTTTAATCCGATTCATAATGAAGACCTCGATTCTACTTCGAAAAATGATCGTTTTGATACCGAGTCTTATCTTCTTGAATCATTACTCAATCGTGATACTTTGATGGCTTCCTCTCCTAAGATTGATTCTCCCTTCGATAAGTTCGTCTGTAAACTCATAACAATTCCTCCAAGAATTGTTAATAGAGAGCACGAGGAATATATTAGTCTTTTGGAGAGGTTGCTATACGATAATTCATCTCCCCGACCGCCGGAAGATTTTCATGCTATTCCAAATACGATCATCGAGTCTCTTCCCACATTTCCTATCCCCGTTGAGGATAGTGACTCTCTTAGGGAATAGATCGATATATTTCCTGGTCCGAATGACTCAATACCACTGGGTATTGAGAGTGATGATTACGACTCAAAAGTTGACGATAATTCTACTTCCCTTCCCGAGTTCGAATCATTTCATGTTGATTATCCCGATTCGGGAGATTCAACCATTGATGTGGTGGAAGACATCCCCGTTGATGTGCCTAATATTTTGCCCACCCATCCCACCCTTCATATGGATTTCGACTTTATTCCTTCTCATAATGATCTCGGATCCGATCTTGATGTATCTTCTCCTTCCGGAGATAGAAACAAGATTTATGATCTGGGGATATGCATTGAATTCGAATCCACAAGATTTCTTGCTACTTTTTCCCCTGTGATTGATACTTTACTTCCATTGTCATCCAAAAATGAAGACAAAGTTTTCAATCACGGTGTTCTTACTACAAAGGAGAAATCTCCTCCTTCTTTATCACATCGGCGCTTTAAAGCTTCCAAGCTTTTTCATCATAAAAGCCCGATGTTGATTCATGGAGAGAACACTCCTAATTTGGGTGTTCGTCATCTCCATTTCTATCCCTCTTGACCAGCTCAAGTATGGGGGGATCGGGTCAAGCTAAGTGACCTTAAACAAGCGCTTCGTGGGTGGCAACACATGCTTATCCTTATATAATATAGTAGTAATGAATAAATGTGTTGTGAGGAGGCTCGCCTCTTCCTTTCTCGTGTTTTGTGGTTTTTGTTGTATGTCCAGGATTGCTCGGATTTTTGAAGTTTCTCGTGCTCGCGGTTTTTGTCCTTCGATCACTGGAGCTTCACATCCTCAGCTCCATTTTGGGAATCCAATATCCTAATCTAATCGACTAACGTTTATCTTTTGGCATACTTATTAAACGGCCTTAGATTTACGTAGAGGCCCTTCTTAAAACATTGAGGACAATGTTCAGTTCTAGTATGTGGGGATCTATCGATTTGATTGTGCCTGCAGTCGTTGTTTTCACGTAATCCCGTTTTTACCACCAAAAATACCAAAAAAATGAAAAAAAAATAAATTTTCAAAAACAAAATAAGTGTTTTATCACAATTTTGATTTTCCTGCTGGGTAGAAAAAGAATAAATTTTGACTCGATCGAGCGTGTTGAGCTCTAGCTTGTTCCTTAACTTTTAGACTAAGCATTCGAGGATTTTTGCAAAGAACAAAAAATGATAGATTTAATAATAAGTTAGGTGCTAAACAAGGATTATTTGGAAATCTTACAAGCTCATGTGTGTAATTTGTGGCTTTTTCTCCCATAAGCGCCTAACCGGACTAATAATACGTGCTATTTCTGAAAATTAAACTTAAATCAATAATTTTTGAATTTGAAATGTAGTCGATAGCAATAATTTTAGTCTTAGTTTAAATTTATACTTAAATTTTCAAAAAAGACATTTTCTTTATATATCGTGGTAATATAAAAATTAAAAATAAATAATAAATAAAAAAAATAAAAAAATAAAAAGTAAAAAGAAAAAAAATGAAAGAAAAAAAATGATGATAGTAATAATTATAAACTGTGGGCTGATAAAAGTTTGCTGCATCTTGCCGGCTCACAACCGATGTTGCAGCCTTCTAAAAAAGGCCCATAGTAAGAATAATAATCCGAGACTGATAAAAGTTTGCTGCATCTTGCCGGCTCACAACCGATGTTGCAGCCATCTAAAAGGTCGAAGGGTTAACGATTGCATCATAGTTATGTTAGAAAGTAAAGTGTAATATATTGAATATAATAAATACTAGGGAATCATCTATTTATCTTTAAATTTAAATATGCTTTTGAACTAAGACTATTTCATTTTGAGTTGTGATTTTTCTAAATAAGCTATGTATAAACGGGAAGCCTAAGAGTTTTTGAAACCGAAGGACCGTGAGTCTCGATACTAGTCTTTGTGAGGTGTCAAAAGCCTAGTCACTTAGCCGCAAGGTTGGGATGTGCCAAGACAAAAGTCGCTACATAAGATGATCTTGCCTTCAAACTCATTATTCTTGGGTGGAACGTGAAGCATAGAAATTTCGCAAAACGTTGATCCATGGTTGAAATTCAAAATGGCACACTCACATAATATATAATAATTGTCAGGAGTGAAAATTTCACAAGTTACAAATATGAGTAGTGTTAACATCTTAACTTATATTTAACGGTGATTTCGTTTTAAGCTTAGTTTGGACAAGTGAAAAATCGGGGACGATGAATTTATCCTTTGGACATCTATAGATTATTCTATAGGCTCTTCTTGTTCTATGACCCTAATGGTTATAAAAATAATGAAAGTACAAACATGTTAGTTAGTTGAGAAAAAGAAAAATGCAAAAAAATATTTGTGGTAGTTAGTGTAAATATAAAAAATGGTCAAAACGGGGCTTTTCAAAGCTATTGATTCTTTAATTCCCTTTGATGAACACTTAGCTACTTTTCGAGGTAATTAGTCGAGGGGGATTAAGATTCTTGGTTTTCTTAAGTGTTTACTTATAGCATTGCGTGAGGACACGGCAATAGTTTAGTATGGGGGATTTTGGTATGTGTTTAATTACACATACCCTTTGCCTATAAAAGCGGACTTAAAAGATCAAAAACATACCAAAAATACATTGTATTTGTATGTTTTGCATTTATATTGTGCAGGTAACGGATATTCACGAAAAGGACAAAAATCAAAGCAAAATGAACAAAACCGAGCACGGAATAGAAGAGCGTGAAAAGTCAAAGTCAAAGTCAAAGTTAACCCCGGGATACGGCATTGGAAAGAGCATGGAAAAAATAAACCCATACCCATTTTAGTGGGCCGGGTCAGCCCACTATATTTAAATAAAACCCTTTTAAACCCTTCAAGCCCAAAACTCTTTTATACCATAACCGGATCCCAAACAAACCCAAAAGCCCAATCACTTAACTGGCCCAATCCAACACTTAACTAACCCATGTTTAATCCTGTTAAGTGTTTTACACCGATGGTCCTTAGTCTATTTCACTAATGGTCCTTTTGTGTTACACCATCCGTCCTTAAACCCTAACCCCGTTATCCCTAAATCAATCAAACACTTTCCCGCCTAAACCCTTCTCACCCATCACTTTCACTCGACCCACACCCTGCACTAGACAAACCCGTCACCATCCCACCTTCAACCCCACATCACAAACCTCCAAACTCCCTCACATGGTGCCGTTCCACCTTGGCAATCCTCTACTATATGATTCGTTGATGATATTTGACCAAATTGAAGGGTTCGGATCATTTTGCTTGGTGACCAAGAAAGATTAATGGCTATGATGATGATTTGGACTTCCCTCACACAACAAACACAAGAAAAAGAAGACAAAGGACCTAGCAGCTTCTATAAAAGAAGAGGAAGACAAAGAAGACCAAAAAAATGAGGAGTAGGATTAGTTTTAGTTTTAACGTAACTTATCCTTAAAAAAATTCCAGCTTATTAATCTTAATGTTATTGTTTTTTCAAAAATCCTGTAATCTTTTAATGAGTGAATGAAAAACTCGGTTTTAAGTTTAAGCAAATCTGCCTGTTTAGTTCTTTTTAGTTTATTGTCATAGCTTCATGATTTCTTCTTAAATGTGGTTGCTAAATGCTCAGTTGTACTTTATAATTCTATTTCTTCATTTATTGTCTCAAAACTCAGCTTATTGCATTATGTCATAGTTTAAGAAATCATTGTTATGATTTTAAGGGTGTGTTTGGGTTAAGGCTTTAAGATGGGTAAAACTGTGTTCTAGCTTTAGTTAGTTATCAAGCAAGTTTGCATAAGCTTTCATTTAGCTTAGGATTAGTAAATAAGGTCTGAATCGTTTTTTTTTCTTGGTTAGTCTCATCTAAAGTCTTGGTCTGCTAGTTCTTAATCTTTTTAATCCATTAATTAATGTAATTCTTTAAATGGTCAAAGAGAGTTGTTGTTTTTGTTGTCTAAATCAGTTCCTTATGTTAGTTTGTGTATGTATCTTTCAAGACTGCATAGATATACAAGTTTTTGGCAAAAACTTCTCTTTTATGAAAAACTGTTTGAACAGCCACTATGTGTAGCTGTTTAATAAGCTCATAAGAGCTTAATTTTGATTTATTTTTTCTTGTATATGTTCTTGATCCATTAAGCTCAATCTGTTTTGCATGTTTAACCTTTAGTTTTAGCTTTTAGTCCCCTAAATAAGCCCCCATAAGCTGATTAAAAAGCTGTCAAAATCACAATGGCAGTTTGGTAGTTTCCTGCTTTTAGTTCTAGGCTTATTGCTCTAGCTTTCTTGGTTTAGTTTCAGCTTATAGTACCTTATTTAGACTAGCTTTATTGGCCTTTAGCTTTTTAATCCTTAAGTAGCTTTTTAGAGCTTATTGCATCTTGATAGTTTTGATAAAAATTTCTTAATAGCTTGTTACTTAACTTTTAGCACCTTTTTGCTAGCTTATTTTTGAGGTCTAATAAAAAAGCATTTTGTCAAAAGCCCCTATTCCAGCTTATTAAAGGTTATTGCAAAAGAAAAATATGAAAAAATAGGTTGGAATACACTTTAGTGACGGTTTAGTTATAGAAAATAGTGTCACTAATGCTTTGGGAGGAAGGAGAACCTAGAATAGTGACAGTTTAGTGACTATTTTGTAACAAATAAAGCGTCGCTATGATTTACTTGTTTTTATTTCTTTTATATTGGTTTTAATTCTTAAAAATCATTTAAAAAGGTTTAAAAATACTAAAAAATAGTTTTAATTTTTATTAAATTAGTTTTAAGTGTTTAGTTTAAGATTTTTTTTTTGAAATTTGTATTTTTAGGATTTAATTTTGAAATTTTCGTTATTTAGACGCGTTTTTAAGTTCTCGTTATTTGTTTTTTTATTTCGTAATTGCTTCCGTTTTTAGTTTAGCTTGCCTATTATCTTTCCTTTGCTAATATGTAAGAAATCACATATCCATTTTATATCAAAACAAACCCTACAAAGATGAAAATGTGTATAAAAATACTTGTATATGTGTATTTTATCTTTTGTGAATGTGTAGGTACGGATATTGCAAATATCACAAGAATCAAAGCAAAAACAGACAAAACCGGACACGAGAAAGAAAGATCGTGAAAAGCCGAGGCAAAAGTGTGCATTTATCAAGAAAAACCCAAGACGAGCCCGTAAACTCCAAAAAATCTCAAAACCCGACAAAAGAACTAATGGTCGTTAAACCTTACTTAACAAATGTTAAGTTTAACTTAAAGTTAAGTAAAAACATTTAAAACTATAAGCCATTTTCCTCTTATTAATAAACTTTTTTTATAAACCTGGCCCAAGCCCAAGTCAACCTTTTATAAACACGGGTCAACACGGGTTAACGCTCCATTTACACAGTCAAAAACGTTTCACTGTTTATCTCTCCCACGCCTTTCCCTCCATTTTCACCCATTCACAATGCAGGGTAATTCAATCCCAAGTACACTCACACGCTCGCTTCTAGAAGGCCACATTTGCAAAAGGAATGACACCCTGGCGATCCTAAGCATTCTGATTGGCTACAATTGCGTGGAGCTAATCTAACTGCTTACAATGATGGATTGGAAGGCAATATTAGACCAAGGGCTATGATTAAATGAAGGAGGAGCGTCCCTGGATCTAGAATCATCCCCTCATGGTTATAAATAGAGCTCTCCATCAATCAGAAAATCTATCTAGGAGTAGGAGTAGGATTAGCTTAGAGTAGCTTTAGGTAGCTTATTCGTAGCTTATTTTCTTTCAGTTGATGTATTTTACTTTTCAAAAGCTTGTATTCACTTTTAGTTTTAATAAAATTCAAAGTTCATTTACATTGTGCCTTAATTCTGTCTTAATTTTTAAAACAAATTGGTTTAAATGTGTCCTACTAATAAGCTCAAATAAGCTCATTACTTTCTCAGCTAATCCTTATTAAGCTAAGTTTGCTTCAAGCTTAGCTTAATAAGCTCATTACTCAATTCTCCTAAAAAGGACTTGAATAAGCCAAAGGAAGATAAGTCAGATTTGGATGGACTTATGGGGCTTATTCTTAGCTTGTTTCATAAGCTAGCATTGTAGATAAGCTCATTTGAGCAATCACCTCTGTTTAGTTGAGGTGGAGGTATTAATTCTCTTTACTTTTTCTTTTAAACTGTTTTATTAAATGCTTAGTTAGTATGCTTATCTTATGCTTTGATATTTGCTTAAACTGCTTATGGATTGTTTATTACTATTTTCTCTAGCTTATATCTGCTTATTGTAGTTATTTGTTGCTTATTCAGTTCATTTGTTAGTCAGTTTACAAATATTTGATATCAGACAATTAAAAAAACCAAAGACAATAGCATAGTTTAGTAGCTTATTTTTCTGGCTTATTTGTTTGCTTAAATTTGCTCATTAGGTCTGTTAGAAGCTTATAACTATCTGGTATTTGCATTTTGTGCCTTAAATCTCATTTTCATATGGTAAATGTGGATTTTAAGGATTTAAAGGGGTGTTTGGCTTATGGCAGTACTAACTAAAGTTAGTACTGTCCATAGTCTTTTGTACCTTGAAATTAACTTTCAACTTCATATTTAGGTTTATGATAACTGGATTTAAAGTAGTTGTTAGGTTTAATCAGTTTTAGTCAAAGTTCATTAGTAGTTTTTAGCATCTGTGATAATAAGTTCAAGGATTTATGCATTTTAAGCTCAATTCAGTTCTAGCTGTTTCCATAGCCCCATTAGTTCATATCTTAGTGTTTTAATGAAGTATAAATCAAGTCTTAGGTCTGCATTAGTTAGTTTATAGATTTGGTCATTTTAAGTGCAAACTGCATCAGCCGTCAAAAGAGCCTTTTAGCCACTTCCAAGCTTCAAAATCAGAGAGTAAAAGTAGTTATTAGGTCTTGATATTCGGAGCTCTAGTAGTTTATAAGTCATATTTCATTTGTTTGAGCTCATTTTATAATAATTTGCTTATTTGTTAATCTGTTTTTAAGTTTTAAATCAGTACTTTTGTCTTTACAGAGTAAAAAGAATACTCAGTTTACACTGAGTCAAAAAGTCTTTTTCAATTAGCATTTTTATAGCTTAGTTAAATTTCAAACTATTTTTCAATTGCTGTTATAAGTAGTTTTTAAGATGAGCTTTAAGTAGGTATAAGGCTTATTGTCATAAGGATCCATTTGCTTGTTTGAAATTAAGCCCAAAGTTGCTTATCTATCTGTTTGGTACTTAGTTTATGCCAAAAGTGCTTAATTGATTTTTCATCTTAAGGCTTGCTCTTTTGCTTATTTCTTGCTCAATTGTGCTCGTTAGGTTAGTCATAGGGTAGTAGAAGCTTGTCTTGCTTAGGTTTTAGCTTATTGTAGCTTAAAGTTTTCTTAATTTTGTTTAAAAAAGCCAAAAAGTCACTAAGTCATATCTGTCAACTTTAAGCTTATTTTCTGGCTTATTGATTAGCTTTCAGAAAAAGTTTCTTTCATAAATTTTGCTTATTTTTATCTGTTTTACAAATTTATGCAAAATGTTTTGAAAATAAAAAAATGCAAAAATTTAAGCCATAGGGTTCGAACCCATGACCTAACCCTTAGCACACACTCGTCCTTTCACAACACACACAAACCATCTCTGCCCTTGGGACTTTTCTGTCATAAGTTCTATCAATTATTCTTTTAATGCTTTGTTAACTATTTTGTCTATCAGCTTATTTTCCTGCTTATTTGATTAGCTTTTTCCAGCTCTTTTATTTTTCCTAAGTTTTAAATAGTTCAATTTAATTTCCAGTATTTTTTCAGATTTTATTAAAATAGTTTAATATTTTTAATAATTAATTTTCATTAAAAGTGTTTTTAATTCATAATAAAAAATCTAAAAGTCAAAAAATTAAAATTCTTTTTCTGAAAATTTTATTTTGTCATTTAGGATTTATAAAAATTAGATTTGAAGTTATAGGGCTTAAATTTGATGTAGTTGCTTAAATGTCGCGTTTCTTTAATTTCCGTTTACGTTTTAATGCTTACGTGTTTAATTTTTATTTCTTGTTTACTTGTTTTCGTGCATTTATCTACTTGTCATTTATATTTAGTTGGATTTAGAAAACCTAAATCAAAATTCTTTGAAATTATTCAAAACGCGCGATCACGAACGTTACCGATTTTTAATTCACGCTTCGTCGATGGAAAACGACCCGGGAGGTTTTTGAGATAACTTTGGTTAAAAGTTTGTTTCTCGAACCCGACGGAAAATATTTACTATACTATTATTGACCAATCCTTATATAATTATATATTATATTATATATAGCGTGTTCGGAGACGGGTCACTTGCCTTATTTATGTTTCCGTAGATTTTTAAGTTTTCCCTTGCCTTTTATGCTCCCCGTAGAATTAGGTTTTATTTTCGTGCCTTATTTTGCTTTCCCGTAGATTTTTAAGTTCCCCCGTTGCCTTTATTTGTATTCCCGTAGATTTAGAAAACCCAATCCAAAACTTTTGTTATTCAAGCATCCAAAAACGTAACCGTCAATTTCACGCCTCGTTGGGAGAACGACTCGGGAATATCATACTACTCGGATTTCATTGATTTTCTCTCTTTAAACCTTATCAAGGGTCACTTGATTTGGTTTGGTTAATATAAGTAGTATATTATATATTATTTATACGTACCTAAAGCGAGAAGTCAGATACAAGTTTGCTTTTGTCTTGAGTAGAGAGTTGAGATGATATGATCACAGGAAGAAAAGATGGTTCTTCCAAAAATACATATTCCAAGTTATCAGGAAGAGGTTTGAGTTCGAGATCAATAGGAGGTTCTTCGAGAGATGTTTTGATTTTATAATCCGTGTTAATGGTGATTTTTTCAAATTCCGGTTCTTCTTCATCGGACTCAGAGTCATAGTTTCCATTTGAAGCCATTGCTATGAATTTATCGAATTCAGAAAAGATTTCTTCCTCGAGAATGATTCCTTCGATGGAATAGTGGATTTTGATCCCTTCGTCTAGAAGAGCATCGAAATCTTCTTCTAAGATTTCATTGATAACATCGATACTAAAATAGGTATCGTCGTTTGAATAAGAGTGTTTAATGGCAAAGTCGATATTAAAGATCATTCGTTCATTCCCAACACCTAGATTAAGTTGTTTCTGTTTAACTCGAATTACTGCATTAGCAGTGTGAAGAAAGGGTCGTCCCAAAATGAGAGGAACTTTGCTATCTTCCTCCATTTCGAGAATAACGAAATCGGCAGGGAAAGTATTTTAGTAGGCTTAAGAGTTTCGAGAGATAGTTTCGCATATAAGGAATATGGCATAAGGTTAATGCTAGCACCAAGGTCGGCTAAAGCATTACATGAGAAAGTTTTATTAAAGTTGCATGGAATAAGGAAAATTCCTGGGTCTCTAAGTTTGGGTGGAACTTTGTTTAGAAGAATGGCGAAACTTTCATCGCTTAGAAAAGCGGTAGAAATTTGGTCGATTTTGTGTTTGTTGCTTATGAGTTCTTTGAGAAATTTGCCATAGTTAGGCATTCCAGCTAAGACGTCGACAAAAGGTACGTTGATTTGGACTACTCGAATCATGTCAAAGAATTTTCCGTATTAGGCCTCTATTTTTTCTTTTCTAAGGCGTTGAGGCTATGGTATTTTTGGTTTGTATGGTTTTGGTAACGGCGTTTCTTTGACTGGTTTCGGAGGTTGAGTTTTTGGCTGTCGTGTAGGTTCATCATCTTCATCATCGCTATCGAAATTGATAGGAGTTTCAAAATTATTTTGTTGATCAATTGAGTTATCTGGTGGATCATAGGATTTACCACTTCTTGTGAATACGGCATTCACATGCTCATTACGAGATTACAGTGGTTGATAAGCTTTAGAGTTGTTACCTCGTGGGTTTGGTTAAGTGTTGATTGGAAGAGATCCAGAAGGTCCTAGCTTGTCAGCGAGTCTATTGAACTTAGTTTCGAGGTTTTGGATTGAAGCTTGATGATTTTTGGCTACTATTTTGAGTTGAGTTTTTAGGTCCATGAATGTCTCTTTGACAAAAGCGTTGGTTGCTTGCTGAGATTTCATGAAATCGTTGAATTGTCTTTAAAGATCATAGGATTTATTATCGGTGTTAGATCGGTAGTTGTCTCGGTTGTAATCATTCCGTCCGCTTGAATGCCAATTATCACGAGTCAAGTCTCGGTCGCGATAATCATTGTAAAAACGAGTCTTATGGAAAGTTTGCATAAATTTAGCCTCTTCTTCACGAGACATAGGTATGTCATCATCGTCAAGATCAGGTGTTGGTTGTTTTGAACGAGATTGGAGTTCTTTGAACGATATTAGTGTCGGAATTACTGTTACCTTCATCGGCGAAAGCAACGGTTTTCTTAAGAGATGATTTGGTTTTCTTCGAGAAGTCGATAAGCTTGATTTGGTGTTTTATAAAGGAAAATACCACCGGCTACGACATTTAGAACTTCTTGGATTATTTCGTTGAGACCATGATAAAAAATTTTGATAATATTGCATTTGGATAGATTATGACCATGGCAATTTCTGAGCATTTCCTTCATACGAAGCCAAGCATCGGTTAGAGATTCATTTTCATGTTGATAAAAGGCATGGATTTCTCCGAGGAGTCGGTCGAAAAGAGCTGGGGGAAAGAATTGGCTAATGAAAGCAGTCTGAAGTTCATCCCATGTTTTGATAATAACTTCGTTGAGTTCGT
Organism: Tanacetum coccineum; assembly: GCA_026074375.1. NCBI lineage: Eukaryota > Viridiplantae > Streptophyta > Magnoliopsida > Asterales > Asteraceae > Tanacetum > Tanacetum coccineum. The sequence goes on from BQNB010028808.1 coordinate 33,978, forward strand.
CCAACCATGTTTTTGCTTCTCTAGTGAGTGATAGGGGAAACATCATTAGGCGGACAGCTTCATTCTCAGTATCTCTGTATTTAAACATATCGCAGATTCTGAGGAATTCATGAATGTGTTTATGAGGATCGGTTTTGGTTCTACCATCAAATTGGTTTCCTTTGACTAGAGTCAAGTAGTTACCTTTAATGGCAAATTCGTTAGCGGTTTCAGAAATAGTGATCGCGGAACCAGGAGTCGGAGCGACAACACGGTCGGCAGCCCACATGGGTTCATCATCCATTGGATCATAATTTCGAAGAATATCAAGAAAATGATGGAAGTAATTGATGTTGAGAATTGGCGGATAGACAATTCTCGGGTGTTGAGGGGGATTGTTTCTTTGATCGAATGGAACTCTTTTGTTTCGTCGATGAAGTCTTCGATTCAGAGTACGTTCAGGTTCAGGTAACGGTTCAAAAAGTTCAGAATTGGAAGCACGTGTATGCATCCAAAGGAGAAATTGTTTCGTTCAATTTGCCAGAAAACTGTACGGTGATTTTTAAAAAAGAGGGGGAGTTAAAATAATTTTCCAGAGTTGACTACAGAACAGCTTAAAAATCCCCGGCAATGGCTCCAAAAACTTTAATGTGTTTCAAAAGCATTAAATTTATAATGACTAAAAATACCAATTTTATTATAGGGAAACACACTGGTAAAAGTATAACCCACGTATATAGTATAATCTTTTTTAGGTAAGACCAGGTCGTGCACAGGGATTTGAGTAGTGTTCGAATAATCAGGAAGAAAATAGACTTTAACAATTTTGAAAATAACTTTTATTTTACCAGTGATAATAAAGATGACTACTCAGATAGTTGAGAATAATTTATAAGTATTGGTAATGATATTGACCTCGAAGATGGAACCTTAATTTATAAAAAGGATTTTCTCGTTAGAAAACGTTTTCACAAACTAACTTAATTAACTCAAGACTTATATTTAGTTAACTAGACCAAATGTGTCACTTAAATAATCCAGTTACTAGTATATCAAAGCTTATTTGTTTATCAATTTACGAGAGTGAATTTCTCGGCACAAACGATAAAGATCATAGACAAATCTTTAAAACCATATAGATCATACCGGGTCTCTAGACCTATACCAATATGACTATATAATTTAAGTTGATAAGCAAAAATGGACAAGATAAGATATAATAGGATTTCAGCACAAGCTTGAGATTAAAGGGATCATGATCATACCAAATGCTTATTCATTATCATAACACCACTGAGTAGTCATGAGAGATTTAGCCTCTCATGGCTCAATTATTTCAATAACTAAGTTGATAACCGTCTTTGTTCTTGATCGTTAGATCTTTATTCTTTAAAGGGAGTAGTGTTTTTGGTGTTTATATGGATGATGAATAAGAGGATTGAAGTATGTGTGTGTTTTTTTGGAATGAGAGGAATGATTTGAGAGTGAAAATTCGTATCCTATTTATAGGCTGATTTTGGGGTGAAAGTGCGGCACACACAAAAGTTTGTGCAGCGCACATGGTGATTAAATGCACTAGCATTAAATGTTTATTGAGTAAGTGCGGCGCACAAATGGCAAGTGCAGCGGACATTTGGCACATAGAGCTTGATTGTTGATCTTTTCTTGAATGATGGGTTTTTTATCCTGCAAGTGTTTGATTTTGTTGTATCTAGCCTCGGGATGTCTTTAAGTGAACCTGCAAGCAATTTTAAGCTATTAATAAAAATTTCTTTTCTGTATACGCCTTCTAAAGTGTGTAGAATCCTTTGAATTTGAGTATTTTAGAGTCTTCAAGTGAACCTATAAGCAATTTAAGCTTGATTAAGTACCAAAAGTTCACGAGAAATGATAAAATAAACATAAATAACGCCATAGAAACATGTATAATTTAGGCGTTATCAGCACACCAATTAGTACTGTCAGTCCTTTAAGAGTTTTTAGTGTTGGTGGACCTGATCTAACCAACAATGACTAAGATGATTCTCAAATACCTGCTCTTGAGGAGATTTATGACAATCCAAGTGATGGATTTTTACCAATGCATCTTATGATGATGAGGGTAGCATGGCTATCTCCATTAATTTAGCAACCACGTGAATGTAAATCCTTATTCCCACATCAAGGATACACTCCATTAATCCTACAACTCAAATTCTTGGAGATCCAACCTCAGCAGTTCATACAAGGAGAAAAGTAAATAAAAGTTCTAGAGCTCATGCTTTTGTTAGTTATATTCAAAAGCAGAAAAGAAATAATCATAAAGATTTCTAGCACTGCTTGTTTGCTTGCTTCCTTTCTCAGATTGAACCCATGAATATATCTGAAGCTCATTGAAGATGAAAGTTTGGGTTGATGTTATGTCAGAAGAGCCAGCTGCAAATTCAAGATTCAAAAGTTAGATTCTGGTTGAACTTGCCTTTTGGAAAGTAGGCCATTAGACAACAATGGGTACAGGAAGTAAAAAAGGATGAAAGAGGTGTTGTAGTTTAGAAATAAGACAAGTTGGTTGCCCAGGATATAGACAATATGAAGGATAGACTATGAATGAGGTTTTTTGCTCCCTGGGCTTAGGATTGAAGCCATCAGACTTATTGCCTTTGCTTCTTATATGGGATTCATAGTTTATCATATGATGTAAGAGTGCCTTACTTTATGGCACAATGATGGAGGAGTGGTTTATGTGTCTCACTTTAGGTTTGTAGTCCTAAGTTCCTAAGGAAGGTCTACAAAGTTTAAAAGCACTGTATGGTTTACACCAAGCTCCATAGCGGGTATGCACTTTATCTACTTTCTTTATTAAAGAATGGATACAGACGATGGACCATTGAACAAGACTGTTTTCATCAAAAGGACAGGAATGCTATCATGTTAGTGCAGGTATTATGTGATGATTTATTTATTTGGTTTCTATAAAGACGTCTGTGTGATGAATTTTAGGCAATGAAGAAGAGCAGATTCCAGATAAGTCTATGTGAGAGCTCACCTTCTTTCTTGGATTACATGTCCAGCAGAAAGAAGATGGTATTTTCATAAGTGAGGATAAGTATGTTGCAGAGATCCTGAAAAAGTTTGATTTTGCTAATGTAAAGTCTGCCAGTACTCCAATTGAAACCTAGAAGCCCTTGAACAAGGATGAAGAAGCTACTGATATGGATGTACATCTTATAGATCCCTGATAGGTCTCTTTTAATGTACTTGACTGCTTCTAGGCCTGATATTATGTATGCAGTCTGTGCTTGTTCTAGGTTTCAGGTAACTCCAAAAACCTTACATCTTCATGCTGTGAAGAGGATCTTTAGGTACCTCAAAGGCAAACCCAAACTGGGCCTTTGGTATCCTAGAGTGTCCCCATCATTTGACCTGGAAGCCTATTCTGACAGTGATTATGCTGGAGCAAATCTGCCAGAAATCCATAACACTAGTTGTCATTCATTGGCAGGAGACATATCTCATAGTAGTGCAATAAACAAACAATTCGTTGCTACTTTCTACTAAAAGCATAGTATTGTTGTTGCTGCCAACTGCTGTTGCAAGTAATATGGATCAAATCAAATGTTTATGGGTTCAATTTTATGAACACAAAGATCTACATTGATAATGAAAGCACAATCTGCATTGTAAAGAATCCAGTATTCACCCAAATAAAACACATTAAGATTAGGCACCACTTCATTAGGATCTTTATGAGAAAAAGCTATCCAGGTGCATAAGATTCACTGATGATAATGTGGCTCGATCTTTAACCTAAGCTTCTGAATGTTACAGATTCAAATACTTAATTGTTTAACATTGGAATGATCAACCCTAGCTAGCTGCATTGTTCAGGGACGCAAAATGCAGTTGATTTGGTATATAGTTTTAAAAAAATGATTTTTTTTAGATCGCAGAAGAAGGTGTTTTTTTTTAGATGATGTGATAATTCGTTGAGGTTCCTTATGTTCTTTGGGATAAGGATTGAGAGCTACATATGGTACTAAGTTAGTTAGTGTTGTCAGTTTTGGTTAATACTGGTAGGCAAAAAGTTAGTACTGCCAGACCAAAACTAGTAACTGCCAGACAAACCCTTAGTACTAGTTAAGTTACCATTAGCACAAGGGAGAAAGGGAAGCAAAGTGTAAATTGTATTATTCTTCACTACTGGGTATAGCACTGAACCAAATATAAACCGTTCTCAAACACATAATTTACTCACCTAATCTCTCTCCCACGCTCTCATATCACAAACCCTAATCCCTCTAAACCAACGATCATCAATTACACCTCCATGCTGCTCTGTAACTCCCTAAGCATAATATAGGTGCTATTGGAGAAAAACTGAACAGAATCTCAATTCCATAGATGATAGTGGACTCCTTACACACCTCGAATGACTACTCTCTCACTGTACTCCTACTGTCCTCTACTTCCCTTATTAGAACCATTTTGGGAACACGCTACTTCAAAACAGTCAATGAATGTTAGTTACAATTCAAGCTAAAGTTGCAGCAAGGACAGTTCCAATTTCAGAAGCATCAATTAGACGAGAATCATCTGAATAATGAGTAGATGGAATTTCTTGTCTCCCAAATCAAGAAATTTATGAAAAACCTCAATTTGATGGGGTATAAGGAGATCTACAATTCTTACTTTTCAAAAAGATCTCTCACCCACCATGGGAAAGTACCTAATTCTACCCTTAAATTCACTGCCTTAGTTCAAAAAGTTCTTCTTGGGTATACAATTCCTACAAATATTGCATCTACACTGATTTGGCTTACTATAGATAGAAAATATATAATTTTTCTAAGATGATTTTTGAGGTATGATTTAGGAACATGGATGCTAAGAATCAATCCTTAATGTATCCAAGATTTGTTCAAGTGTTTTTAAATAACCAACTTTAAACTACATCCCCTTTGGATAACCTTCCAAAACCACTCCTTACAAAAAGGTTTCACTAATATGGCAAAGCAAGGACTACACTTTTCAGGCCCATATACACCTTATATTTTCAAATAGTTGGCTTAAGCAGTAAGTAGATGAGGTGAAGGTTAGAACAACCAACGGAACCCCAACCACACCCTCTCCTACTCCAACCTAGTATAAGGAGACCACCCCCCTGTGCCTGAATCCTCAATATAGACCAAACACTACCCAAGACCCCTAGGTAAACTTAGAGCACTAGATAGAGTCCACGGGATCAAGATCAATACCCATGAAAGTCCTCTTTCAGGGTGTCACACATCTGACAAGCTAGGTGGCTTGAACCAATGATTACTTGTTCTTTGCAACTAACTATGTCAACAGGGTTCTTGCTTTGGAGACTTCCAAGGATCATAGCTGCAGAGATACATATTTGCAGGACTAGAATTAAGGAAGCTGGAAAAAAGTGTAAGCCCCATCATCTCACAAACCACAAGCCCTGTTAAGGAGTGTTTCTAGTTGTCAAGGACAAAAAAGATGGGTAAGTAAGGAGTCTGTATCCAAACAGGGGAGGAAAAATGCCAAACCAAGACCAACTTTGGATGCTTTTGATGATCTTGATGCTGATTTAGCTCATGGCATGGACTACATGGAAACAGAGGAAGCCGTGAAAGAGGAGAGGTAAAGCAATGAGACCGAGGAACTTAATTTGGATGTTGATACTGATGTAATTGTCGAGGACAAGGGAAGTGGTGAAAAGGGAATCAACACATTTAGTACTGCTAGGCCAGAAGTTTATACTGCTAGGCCAGAAGTTCATACTACTAATGCACCAGTTAGTATTGTTGGTTTAACTATTAGTACTGCTGATCCTGAAGTTAGTGTTGTTGAGCCTAGAACTCCTCCTACAACAACAAGTATATTTGATGATGAAGATATTACTATGGCTCAAACTTTGATAAAGATGAAAGAAGAGAAAGCCATGGAAAAAGGAGTGGCATTTAAAGATGTTGAAGATTCTTCAAGACCTGTGAGATCAATAACAACACTCAAACCACTTCTATCCATTGATCCAAAAGACAAAGGCAAAGGTGTTTTAGAAGAACCTGAGCCTGCAAAGAAGATGACTAGAAGTGATTTTGATGCTACTCAGGTCTCTAGAGATGCAGAGGTTTCCAAACAGTTGGAAGTAGAGTTGCAAGCAGAGGTGGAAAGGGAAAGACAGAGAGAAGAACAAGAATCTATGAATTACATTGCAAACTTGTATAATGAAGTTCAAGCAATAATTGATGTTGATCATGAACTAGCAGTCAGATTGACTCATGAAAATAGAGAATTACATCTGTAGTGAAAGAAGCAAAGCTATTACAGAATACTTTGAAAGAAGAAAGAAGCAACTAGCCAGAAGAAAGTGAGCTGCTCTATCAGGAACAAACCCCTACAAGAACTCCCAGCTGAGAAAGTCAGATGATGACCTATCTTAACACATGAGGTATAGATTTAAACATAGTCAGTTGAACAAAAGGACTCTTGAAGAGATTCAAGCACTATACATCAAGGAATAAGAAAGAGCTGCAAACTTTGTGCCTATTGGGTCTGAGGAGGATGAAAGATTGATTCAGAAGATGAATAAAAAGGCAGCTGGTGTACATGTGGAGGAGGTTCTCAAAGAACCTGACAGTACTAAGGTTAAAATTAAGCTAGAAGAAGCTGAGCAGGGTACCAAGAAAACACCTGGTAAAAAGTAAAGATAAAAGTAAGAAAGAAGGCTAGGAAGCAAACACATGCTGAATACTGATAATGAACACGATTTCAAAGAGATGAAAGGAAGATTGAAAGTATGAACAAGGAAGATGCAGGAGAAAGTAATGAAAAAGTTTCAGATGTTTCAAAGAAGAGAAAAGGAGGTCCAAGAATGAAAAGACAGTCTAAGAGAAAGAAGACAGATTCTGACCTTGAAGAAGAAGGGCATCTAAAGACTTTTCTAAAGATAGTTCCAGATGAAGAAGGCATAATAGATTTTGAAGTCCTAGAGAAGAGATTTCCAATTATTTAGTAGGAATCAAATTCTATCATGTAATGACAGACATGGAGCATAGGTATCTAGTCTACAGGAACTTTAGATCTGATGGAAGCTCGTAAGGATTAAACCTTTTTTGAAATGGTGACAAGGTTTGATAGGCTAGATCTTGTGGAGTTATATAACCTGGTGATGCAGAGGTTTGAAACAATTACTCTAGAAACTGTTGATCTAGTTTTTTGGGAAGATTTAAGGACAATGTTTGATGCAAATGCAGAAGATAAACTCTGGCAGAATCAAGAAAGATGAATCTAAGAGCTGTAATTTCCTAATGAGAATTGTGGGGTTCATACTTTGACACTAGAAGATGGTAATGAGATTCATATGCTTGCAGAGAGAAAATATTCACTCACAAAAGAAACACTTAAGAGGATGATATCTTTAAAGTTGATAACTAAGTCTGCAAGTGATAGTGCTTATGATCTGCTTAGATTCATTCAAAAGCAGATTGGAAAAGTTGAAGCCAAGAAGGAGGAAGAAGGATCTTTAAGTGTTGGTTCATCACCACACAACAAATGGTCATCAGTTCACCATGTCTAACAGACATCAAGAACTGGCTAGTCCAGAGCAAACGGCTTTTGTTAAAGACTTCTCAAATCCATTAATGGCTGATAGTTTGCCAAAAACTTTATGGTTCTCAACTCACCATGCTTCACCTAAAGAGTTGGCTAGTACAAAGCAAACGCCTTGGTAAAGACTTCTCAAGTCCGTTGATATTGAAGTTTACTCAAAACTATTGTTTATCAATGCACATTTATGTGACAATGAAGCATTGGCTATTCCAGAGCAAACGGCTACTGGTAAAAGAAACATCAACTGTATGGCTGGTAGTGTGCCGAAAAAACTACAAGGCCAACATAGTTGTGTTGCGAGTGCTGAATGCTGTGATGAAGACAAAGACTAGAAACTAAAGAATTTCAAGATTACAAAGTAACAAAAGAGCTCAAGTTCATCAAAGAGAAGATTAAAGAGTAGCAGTGTGTTTGGATACATACTTCAGGTGTTCAAAAAGCTCAAACTAAAGAAACATGAAGGTTAACAAGTAAACATCATGTTTAGGGGAGGATTGTTAGGAATTATGTTTTCCTGAGTTAGTATTGTTAGTATTAGTTAGTTAGTACTACCAGTATATATGTTAGTACTGGTAGTAAAGTTAGTATTGTTAGTAGTAATTTAGTACTGCTAGCATATATAGATAGTACTGCTTAAGTGATATGCATGAGATAGTATAAGGAATAGATATGCATATCACTTAACGCATTTTGTAAAGCCCATTTGGATTCCTTGGTGTATAAAAAGACCCTACGGCACTATTAAAGATACAAAGTTCAGAAAATAGTTTAAGTTAGTATTCTGTAACCTAGCAATAATTAAGAATCAAAGTTCTGTATATTTCATTTGTTCAATTAGCATTATTAGTTTAGTTTCTGCATAACTTATATGTTCATAGTCATTTTTTCTCAGTAGTTAGTTTGGATATATCTAATCCATATTGACTACCACAGTTAACAGACTAGAAAGAAATCGTATTCATACTGGGATCAACAAGATACACTAGGCTAACAACCTAAGGGGACGCCTATCATTGCTATGGTTTGGGCGGGCTTGGCTTGTAGGGCTTTTGCCCCTAAACGTATACAAGGTTAAAAAAAAAAAAAAAAAAAAAAAAGATTAAACTCAAGCTTGTTGATCCCAACGAGCCCTATTACATTAAACACAAAGTTCCTAAAACATAAAGACCCATTACATTTAATAATGTGTTTTACTTCCTTTGTTTGACTTAATATTTTGAGGTTAACAGTTGCAATGAATTTAGAATGATTTATTCCTTTTTTTATTTGCAATGGACCTTATTGTTTAAATTTAAGAAAATCAATAGGAAATATTTTAATTAAAGCAACAATATGAATATACATGGAGTGTTTTGGCGTCTGATACTTATTACTTCTGATAACTTACATTGTATTGATGGTGTCCAATTTATATGATGTGATTGATATAGTAAAATATTTTAGGAAAATCTTTATTATGAGAGAAGGAACACTATAATGATTACAATCTATATTTTAGCCTAAATTTAGACTAAATGAGAAGTCATATCAATTATGATGAAAATTATTGCAGCTGCATGCATAGTTATCACAATTGTTTACATAAGATCTTTAGTGTATGCGAGAAGTTTTTTTTTTGTTTCAAATTTTGATCACAAAGGTCTATTATACTAATTATTTAGCATCACTATTGATGCTAACTTTTTAGATATCAAAATTATCAGCAGCAGAAACGTAAATCAATTTTAAAACGATCTATCGGTAATGTATTATATCCGTCAAAAATTGATTCAACCTTACAATACATATCTTTGATGTTCTAATGAGCTTCTTTCGTTGATCATAATAGATAGAGTTAAAATCCATTGATTTTCGTATTTTGCATGATATAAAAAATATGAAGTTTTTTGTATCTAAATTTATTCACAATCATCTATTTACTTTACATTAATGTTGAAGTTTTAATAAGTTATTTATAATGTGTACATCAACATGTTTATCAGAAAATAACAATAGTATTTGAAACAATTAAAAAATAACAATTCAAACGAACATTTTTATTTGTACATATTTTTTAATATCAGAATGATCGGTATCAAAAACATAAAAAAATTAAAAATGTTTCATCAACAATGTAATATATCCACCAGAAATTAATACAACCTTACAATCCATGTTTTTTTATAATTTGACGGCTAATTTGCAAAATAATCTATCAGCACGAAAGAATTCTACCAGAAAATGAATCTCAATAGTGAATTACTTCATAAAAAAATTCTATTGATATTAAAGGGTTTGTTTTCGTATCTCATATATTGTTTTTTCCAATTGTTTATTACAATTTTGATACATTTGCGTGTTTAATATATTTGTTATTCAATAACCACATCAGAAACATAGAATTAGCCCTTTAAAACTTATCAGAATCAATAGTATAATTCAGGACGAATGAGAAAACACAACTGCCTCATATATTGACTAAATAATGCAATAATAAATTGCTTATATTAATAAGTAAACAATAATATTTTACATATGATTGCATAGACCAATACATTATTTGCCTTCATAATATATTTTTTCTAAATGAAGGCATGGTTTCAATGTTTGATGATTCAAAAAATGAAAAGTAAAACTTCCCCATCACCAATTTATATATCCATCAAAAATTTATATAACCTTACATCTATGTTTTTGATAATCTGACGGCTAATTTGTAAAATAAGTCTATTAGCACGAAAGAATTCTACCATAACATGAATCTCAATAAAGATTTGTTTATGGTTCTTCATAAAAAATTCAATTGGTAATTAAAGAGTTTGTTTTCCTATTTCATATAGTTGTTTTTTCTAATTGTTTGTTACAATTTTGATATGTTTGTGTGTTCTACAGATTTATTATTTAATAACCACATCGGAAACATAGAATTAGCCCTTTAAAACATCATCAGAATTAATAACACAATTCAAGACAAATGAGAAATCACAACCACCTTATATATTGACTAAATAATGAAATAATAAAATGTTTATATTAATAAAAAACAATATTTTACATATGATTGTACAAACAAATCCATCCTTTGCCTTCACAATTTATTTTTCTAAATGAAGGCATTAGTTGCATTCGAGATAAATATGCATACTCTCCAGCATGCGTTCCTGTTATGAGGTTACACTTTATGACTTGTTTTGTTAAAATCGTAATCACCATGTGTGTTTCGTTACACATACCTCTTTGCTGGTTCATGCTTCTAAGGAGCATCACATAGACGCCTAATGAGCGTGAGCATACATTATTAACATCATGCTCATCCGATGACGTTTCTAAATACACATTACAATCAACATTATCAAAACAATCAAGAACCATACAAATTGTTTTAGCAATGACATCGTTAAAATGTATTAATTTACTTTTTTTAAAGACTGTGTTGCGTGCATCTTTTCCATTGATGATCAATTTTGTTCTTGGAATATAATTTGGAAACAACGTGATCTCATGTGCATCGGTTCGATTAAACATCGAATTAATATGTAACTTAATGAATGCAATCAAATACAATAAACATTTACACCCAAATATACCATTTTCTATAATAATAAAAGCTAGTTCAGATAAAAGTGTGCATGGGATCGTCACACATCTATACAAATTAATAAATAAGCATTAACGTCAATACAATATAAAAAATTATTACTAAAAGCATCTTACCTCGATCCTTGAAGCTTGTACGTTAGAAATAATTTTGGATTGATCTTTGGATCTATAACTGTTATGCTATTGTCACGTACAAAGCAACGAACAAACACTGTTAAAAACACATCATAAATAACAATCAACATCCATCGTTTAAAACAATTAGTAAATTGTACCCGGTATGATCTCAGCGTTTTTTTTTTATTTTTTATAGATTCTTTATTGTTATATTCCATGAACACACAATTCTGACATTGATGTTGCACCCATCATGCATGTCGCCGAGCTCAGTCTGCATGGTTTTGCCTGCGAGAAGAAAAATAAACGCACAAAAGGTAGAACAGAAGCATAATGAACGATGAGGACCCCTTGACGTGTGTGTATATATAGCCCCCAAATTTGGGTATCCTCCCTAATAAATATGCACAAAATTTAAAATTAGAAAAGATATCGGGAGGATAAAATACTTTTTTCGAAGCCTTCTAGAATGCGATTCTGATGGGCCACATTTACATTCTTTTCACCAAAGTCTGCAAAATCACACCCGTCCAAGCACGTAACTTTTTTCTTCTCGTTTTCGAAACGTCTATGTTTGGACCCAAAAATAAAATGCCCCGATTATCTCACTACAAAACACAATCACTCAAAGAGAAATGCTCAAATTGCGAAATCGAGCCCTCTCATTAGACAATCAAATACCTTGATTTCACTAAAAGTGATTTCTTATAGTATATAAAAGCTATATAATATATTAAAGCACAAGAAAAAACGATATGAGTAGGTTGGTTTAGGGAAACAAGATTCACGTCGCAAGTTCTAGCTTTCCAAACGTGGAAAAAAAAATTGAGTACCCAACATTCTCTTGGACACCGGCATAATATTTTTGGTACAAAATTTGGTCTAGATTATACCTCCTCTTGGACACCTAAAAGCCCTTTAAAACAAACAACAAGAATATGCTAAGATCAAGTGATTATGTGTGACCAGAGTGGTGACATGTCAAATCTAAGAACATAACGCATCTTTCTTAGCCAATTCCCTGATTAGCCACCTTTCCTTTTAGAAACCTCTTCTTGGCCATTCATCTAATTTGTGTACGTTGATAAAGGGGGATGCAGGGGTGTTCACAAATCAGGTGATACTCACATGAACCGAAACAGAACCCAACTGAAACAGATCCGAACCATATTGAAACCGAACCGAATTTATTAAAACAGAATCGAATCGAATGAAATATTCGGTTTTCGATTTAAATACGGTTTTGATAAAATAAAAACCAAACCAAAAACTAAATTCACAAATATATATATATTTTTTTTTAATATATTTATATATAAAAAACACATTAAAATTCTTTCCTGAGCTTTTATATAATAAAATAATTACATCATTTCAGAGTTTTTTATCAAATTGAATCTTATGAGAAAAAAAATTGAACAAATCAGAACGCTTGATTTTGCCACATAGGCAAAATCGTGCGATCTGATTGGTCAATAAAAGTCAAAATTAAATCAATTTGGTCAAAATTGAAAAATTTTGGTGGAGAAATATGAAGGAGAAAAAAACACATAAAAATATAGGGGATCATTCTTTCCAAAACCATTTTTTTGTACAGAACCACTTTAAACCAATTAAAATTTAGTATCATTACTTTTTTTATTTAATTCAAAAGGGTATACTAGTCAAAACACATTTTAACTTTTTTTGAATTTTTTAATTAAAAAACGTTTTTTTAAAAACCTTTTAATTTTCGGAATTAATTTATTTTATTTTATTTTATATATTTTTTAGTATATACTGTTTTCAAAAGAAAAAAATGAGTGCATATATGTTTTTTTAAATATTGTAAATTCCATGTTTCTAGTGTACAATTTAACTTTAATATGGGAAAAACACATATGTTTCTTTTGCACATTTTTTAATCTTTAAAATTTATAACACAAAATATAAACAAAAATTGATATCAAATGAAATACATTTCAAATACAAATAACAAACCAAAAAAATAAATACATAAACAAATTTTGATATCAAATGAAATACTTAGATATATAAATCCACTATATCCATGTTATTTAAAAACATGTGTGCACTTTTTGAAAAACATATGTGCACGTTTCACTTTCTCTCTAAAATTCATTAGAACATATGAGTACCCTTGCAAGAACATACATGCACGCCTTTCGATAACATATATGCACAACTTCTAAAATCACACGCCGTGTTTCCTATAATTGAGCAATCTCCACTGAAACAAAATAAATAAAACAAAGAAAGAATTAGTTATATCAAATTATGTCATATTAAATCAATTGTAAGACTAATTAATAAAATAAAACTTAAACAAAAACATATATGTGACCGACTATAATTCGTGACTCGTGACAACCAAACGAATCTATAGTCATAACAACTAAACGCCATCAAAATGGAATCAGTTTTGTTACAACAATCAAGACTAGCTTATGACCAATCTACAAGAACAAGCAAAATTAATAAACAATGACAAAGCAGTCAAAATTATTCCAAGCAATATGTATTCCAAAGCAGTTTTACAAAACAAATATCATTATTATTCGAGAGCAACATGTATTCCAAAGCATTGTTTACAAAAAATTAAGCAAGAAATCAATTTAATTATTACTCCTTGAAACAAGAAGCAACACACTTATGTTTTACCATGACCAATTTACAACAAATAATTAGTAAAAGATATATAACCTGTCATTTTCTTGTTTGACACAGTACCAACATTAATTATCCAGAACCTTAATTCTCTTTTTTGACACAATACCTAACGCCATTTCTTTGCTTGGCCTATTTATTTTGTACAATCCAGTGTACCATCTGAAACAAAAAAAGTGCTAAACTGAATAAATTACGAATTGAATATGTAGCATCTGAACAGATTAAAGATTTAAACGGATACAAAGGATCTAAAACGATTTATAGGAATATGTACCGCTTCCAGATCTGAACGAGATATTGGGATCACTTTAATTTTAGTGAAAACTGATGGGACGTTTTCTTGATTTATCGGTGGTAAGCGGTCATCACTGATCTACAATCGTTTTTTTTTCGTGGTTACTAGAGATTATTATGGTGGCTGACAAAAGTTAAAATAGGGTTTGAGGGAGAGATTATAACATTTCTCAAATTCAGGTCATTTTACGACTCCTATTATTCGTCACTATTTATTTTGGCCCGATACGCGTTTACTTTTAATGTGTACTTTTAAGCTAAATCGCGTAGACTAGAAATAATCAATTAATGTAAACGGTCATCAAATAAATTAAGGTTTACATCAACCAAGTAATAAATAGTTATTAAGAAGATAATTATTAACTTTGCGTATTTTATTTTTATTGGTCACGTAAAAGGGTTACGTTTCGCAATAAAATACATTTAGACACACCCCGGAAATACCTAGACTTACCTAGACTCAAACCAATACCCACTTTTTATCCTTAAGCACAAAATTTATTCAAATCTTGTGTTAATAGCTTATGTTAGCCGAATGTGGGCAAGTTAAACCCACATGAAATCGTCCCTAGTGTATTTAGCTAGCATAAAATCCCCTAATGATCTTCCAAAGTACTAGTACATCTCTTGCTAATTAAAACTAGTACTTAGTGTCCCCTAACTAAGTATTACACATTGGTTAATAACCATTGTTCACTTCCTTTGCCCTCTAGGCCGCGGCTAACAAGAGAACACCACACAAAATCCTTAAGATTGCAAGTACCTAGCAAATCTTGTACAACATTTGGGTAATTAAGATTGGTACTTGAGTGGTTTAACTTAATACCATGTGTAATCAACTCGAAACATAAAACACCCATATAGGGCTCGATTCTAGTTAAGAGAGAACCAAGGAGAGCTAACTAGCTAATGTGCTTATAAATATCACTCACATTATCACTAAATACATTTCCAAAACTCTTAAACTCTCTCTCAAGATAAACCATCTCCCTTTTTCTCTCTATCTCATTCGGCATAACAAATAACCGAACCAAACACGACCCACAATTCACTCTAAGGACACAAGGTAGCTTTTAAGATCGAGTATAAGGTTATAAAGAGGAACACGAGCTAAGAATTCGGGTATACAAGCTTTTTGGAGCTTAGGTCCACGTATGTTTTTTAAGTGTAAACAAATAGGGATTTCTTTATAATCCAAAACCAAGAACCTAGGACCTTTTTGTAAGTCACACTAAACCTTTCCATGTCATTTCATTCGTTATATTCTTGTCTAGTGTAATAGTCACGTAAAAACTGTATGTTAAATAGAAGTACTGGGCACGAGCAAGCATTGGTTCGACCCAAGCATGTTCACGCACCATATTTTAACATACAATATACCTTGTGTGGTGCGTACACAAATTAAAACATGGTTAACATTCGAGTTAAGGCTTAACTCTCATTTAAAATACTAGAACGAGAACATTGAAGATCATTTGCTTCGTTTGTGTGAAATACACGACAACTATACGTTAACTTCTCATGTAAACATAATAACTTGACTTGGGAACACGTACATTGGCTTATTAGTCGGAAGCATGTATTAAATCGTGACTAATAAGTGGTAACGAGTGCTAAACGAAATTGTTAAAACCCTAGAATCAAAACTAGTAACCCAAGGACATTATCCGGGTCACCTTTGGGCTTGGCAGCCCATTAAGGGAGCCCAACAGGCCCATCAGACCTCGAAGGGAGGGCCTACGACTTATAAATAAGCTCTACGAGCTTATTAGGGACTAAGGGTGCTTATTGAAACTAACATGGACCTTGACACAAGCTAGAAACATAACCGGACCCTTAACGGGCTTACTAGCCCATTAACGTGTCCAAACCGCGAACCATAAGCCACAACAAGCTCTAACAGCTTATTTGTGAGCTTACGGAGCTTATACAAGTTTGAAAGGGCTTAATGGACTTAAATAGTGTTAATGGACCAAACCTAAACCTTTAAAACTCCTTTCGGGTTCCTATTGGGCCCAAGAAGCCCAATAACGAAGCTTATTAGCTTATTGGATAAGCTGACCAAACAAACAGACCCCATTGTGATTGATACGCCTAGAAAATAAGTTGGAAACACTAATAAAACCTTTTAAACCTATTCGGGTTTGAGTTATTGGGCTCACGAGCCCAATAAGCTCGAATAAGCTCCAATAAGTTCTCCCGAGCTTATTTTTAGCCTAACAAACTTAAATAGGCTTAATAAAGGCTTTTGTGCTTTTTAAATCTCAATTGGACCTTTAAATGACTTATTGGACCCTAACGGGTCTAATAAGGCCCAATAAGCTCAATAAGCCAAAATAAGCTCATCCGAGTTTATTCATAGGCTTACAACAGCTTATTTGACTTACTGGAACTTAATGAAACATAATGCCACTTGTTAGAACTTAATTAGAGTTAAAATGTGATTTTTACAAGGGACTAAATGTGTCAATTTGCAAACTTAGGGGTTAAAACTGTCAATAACTGATTTTATAAGGTATAGGGGCTATTTCTTTCATTTCTGGACTTAAGGGACTGTTTTAAACATTAAAGGACCTAAAGTGTCAAGTTGTAAAGTTGGAGGACTAAAAGTGTAATTTTGGAAACTTAAGGGTTTAAAATGTAAATATTGTATATTTCATAAACCTAGGGACTGTTTTGTAATTAAAAGAAACTTAAGGGTATTTTGTGAACGAAAGTGAATTATTTAAACACTTAACGAATCGGACGAGTTATAATATGTTCGGATATTATTCGGTTTTGAATACGACTTAATAAATATGAATATTTATTAACAACGCTTATACGTTTCCCAAGAGCCATCACGTAAATACAAATACAATAAACATGTGCACCACCACACAAGTGATAACAGATATATTCAATTAATAAATAAATCATGAACTGATATTAAGAGAATTTATAAACTTACACTATGTATGTAGATAAAACCCAAATTAATTTGCTCGAATCATAATGTGCTGCATATGTTACCTACAAAAAAATGAAACGAATACGATTACGCCAGGATACCTGGTTGTTTTAATTCCATAGGGCTAAATGGGGTTATTACCTGATTGTTTGAAAGTTAAAAGTCTAAAATACGAAAGTTAAAAGTCTAAAATACAGCCAAACACCCATTTTCTTCTAAGCTAACCTCTTCTATTTCCATACGAAAGTTAAAAGTCTAAAATACTCAACAAAACAACTCTAATGCACATGATACATAGCATAAAATATTTGTAACCATGATGATGAATGAATAAGTAATTTCAGATATACAGGATGGCAAACCGCGATTCTTTCTTTCCATCATGATGAATGAGATATAATTAAAATCCCAAGAAATATCACATTTTTTGTGAATAAAATCCCCATATCATATTTTTACAAACCTAACTTCATGGACATTTCCTCAAAGAGTTGGTGTGTAAAGAATATCATCGATCAATTGATTATGAATTCAAATCATAATTTCACAGCAAATCAAATATATTCAATTAATAAATAAATCATGAACTGATATCAAGAGAATTTAGAAAACTTACACTATGTATGTAGATAAAACCCAAATTAATTTGCTCGAATCATAATGTGCTGCATATGTTACCTAAAAAAATGAAACAAATACGATTATGCCAGGATATCTGGTTGTTTTAATTCCATGGGGCTAAATGGGGTTATTACCTGATTGTTTGAATTCCATGGTGTTAAATGCTCTGGGCTATAATGGTATAACCGCAGCAACCATTCATCTTCAGCTTTTAATGGATACTTGTAACTATGTCTTGTTTGTATGCGCAACAGGGTTTTGTACATATGGCTCTTTGTGTGAGACAAAGCTTTTAATGATACAACCCTAATAAAATAAGGGGTTGTATCTTTTAGTATAATAGATTTGATAAAGAATAAATATATTATGTGCTCCCGGTTAATCTTTTATATAATAAAAGAATTACATCATTTCGGAGTTTTTTTATCAAATTGAATCTTATGAATTCTAAACTTGGACCAATTAGAATGCTTGATTTTGCCACGTAGGCAAAATCGTGCGATTTGATTGGTCAATAAAATGTCAAAATTGAATCAATTTGGTCAAAATTAAAAAATTTTGGTGGAGAAAAATGATGGAGAAAAAAAACACATAAAAATATATGTGTCAACTTTGTGAAGAAAAAAACTTGAAAAAAGAGAAGGTAATTAATAAAACTGTAGTGGTTTTTAATTTTAAATAAAATATATGGAGTTAAGTGTAAATTTATAAATTTCCAAGTTTTGTTATAACTTTAAAAAATAAACACATAACCCCTTAAACTTTATACCCCTAGACTTTATATTTTAAAATACAACAAACGTAAACAATTTTTTACTTCCAAACAAAGATTTAACAGTATCTAATCACATACCAAATCTACCCGAAGACTTTTGGTGGATTTTTTAATTGGCGACCTGAAATCATGTTGTACAACCAAATAGAAAAACACCGAAACACATATTATTTTTTTTCTTTTTAATACGTACTAAATAACATTTAAAATTCTCAAAAAGTTTTTATCTATTGACATGTGTGTATGCCTATAAATCATATACAACAACCTGGGCCACTTTTATATCTTAAAAAACTGTTGGAGACGAAAAAATAGGTAAAACTCTTTTTACATTCGTATATGTATTGAAGATATACAATTGGTAATTTTTTGTTTGATCAAAACATATTATATGCACGAAACATAATACTTATTTGAGTTTTTTAGATTTCTATATTCTATAAATATTAACGCTTTTGATAACTCAACTTGATGCTTTTAAATTCGATTACGTGGCTAAAATTTTACATGTTTTAACAGAAAGTATGACCATGAATCCTAAGTATACATTCATGCAACTACAATCATAAACATATACAATATCAATTGCATACCCAACAGTAAGAATATCAGCCTTCCAAAGTGGATGTCAATGGTTCGAATATAACGAGGAGAAAATTAATCCACTTGTGGCCTTGGAGGTTCACTTGAGCCGACTCCGGGCTACTTAAAAGGGTAGTTTCGCTGGTATTAGTCGGCTCACAATGTCGAGTCAGAAACAAGTAAATCAAAAGAAAAAAAATTACTAATTATCCTCAAGTTCATAGAATATATAATGATATGAATTTATTCTATTCATATGATTCCGATAATACTCTATAACATAACTTAAAACACAGAAGAAAAAAAATAAAAATTATAATATATTAAAAACAAACATAATGTCAAATCCCCGTGCGTGCACGGGTATTAAAACTAGTATTCATTAATTAAAATTGCTTGTTCATTGATTGGAATTTTTAACTTTAATTTAGAACATTCTAATTTTGAAAGTTAATTATATGCAAACATTAATTCAAACCTTTAAAGATATAAAATCAAAATTAAAGATTCAAACATTCAAGCATCCAAAGTACATTCAAGCATTCAAAATCAAACATTCAAATATATTAATTACAAACATAAGAAAAAGATGATCTGAATAAAATCAAACATTGAATGCCATTAAAAATTGCTAGTTAATCAGCAATATTGTAAACATCTCCGTAGTAAAGGAAGACAACCATGGCTTCACAATAAATCCAACTTATTATGAGAAACGTCCCATATGAAACAAAACCACCAACATATTCAAAACAAACAAATTGTTCCATGCAAGTTACTTGGTTAAAAATAATGACTAAAATAAAAAACCATGGAGATGCATTGTGGTTCCAGCTCAAGGATCTTTCTCGTTCTTCACTTGTACCATGGTATTTTCCTCCTCATCTTCAGTGTCATTATCGTATAAATCAATGACCACATGTTTGCGTCTCTTTTCACTTACTGAGCTTTGACCAATGTTTGAGGCATTGCCCTCACTTGACGGGGAATGGAGGTCCAAGATTCGTGTAAGACTGAGATCAACAACCCTAGAAGCTTTCATTGGAACCGATGGAGTTGCAAAACTCTCTTCGACATCCTGCCATTTTTGATAATAACGTGTTATACAATGATCATTATAGAGTAAAGCATGATCTTTAAGCACAGGTTAAGCATAAATAGCATAATACCTCATCAATAAAAAAAACTTTTTTAAAGTACAGTAGTTATTAACATATATACTAAAGGGCATTACAAAAACGACCAACGGTGTTGCCGTTTTGGTCGTGGGCTAACTTTGGCCCGTTTGGTTTGGCCCAACAGATTGTTTATTGACTCACCTGCCTCAATAGATATAGCTATACTGTGAGTCGGTAGAGGAATTCCAGAAGCGTCAACCACCTATGTACTAAAGATCATGTCTATGCAAATTTCGGGTCGTTTCAAATAAACAAGGTTACACAAAGAGTAGAAGCCGTATGAGGTTGATCTTTAATTTAAATTGTAAGTTTTTGTTTTTACCTTTTTATAGAAAAAATATTTGGGGGTTTTTGAAATTGTAGTCTTAGGTGACAAATTTGTGTTTAATAGAAGCATCAACATGTATTGCATGTTGGACCGCTGTAATGTCTGTGATACCAAAAGGAGAAGAAAAAAGGCCTGTTACATGAAGCCCATACCCGAAGCCTAGATTAGGTTAAATAGAGAAACGGTTTATAAAAGAAACAGACGTGTTGGTTTCTACAAACCATCACAACGCCTCACTAAAAGTCATACCGTTTCATCATGTATAAATAGGCCTCCATATAACGATTGTATGTAACCCACTTTATTCTTATTAATAAAATTCTGCAGAAGGGTTCACCCAATCTTTCCTTGTTTTTATTTTTATGCATGATACTATGATCATGATCCTATGATGATATTCTAGATGATGTTGTTTGGTTATTTTCGATCCTGGAAGCACGAGTAACGACCTGCGAACATTGGTATCAGAGCGAAAGGGATCAAGCAACACAACAATTCATGTTCATCCATCATTCAAAGAATCAAAACCTGCGTTTTAAAAAAGACGCGAACATGGATGCCAATTGAAGAAGATGTCGAATTGAAGAGAAAGAGAACGCCTCAGAAGAGGAAGAAAAGAAGGAAAAGAAGATCATGCTTTTTTTGAAAAAAGGAAGATGAAGGCAGACTCAAAGAATTTGGTATGCATTTTTTTGCCAGAAAATTTAGAGCGCTTGCAGAGATCCTAGGATTAATGAGATCCGATGGAATAGAGATCCAAAGATGCTACCTTGACTATTTGGAAGCCCTTGTCTCGCATTATAAGGCAGCAAGATCATCGAGGAATCCCACTGGAGGATACGAAGGCATTAGGCGCTTCGAAGATTACCACGGAGATGGTAACATGGATGGATCGTTGGCTGCAAAAGAGAAAGGAAGAGTCGAGCATTTTGGAATTACCCTCAAGGAGGAAGAGGAAGGCAAGCACAAACTAATGCATACATCATACTGCCAATGAAGATTGAAACTTCAGAAAGAAAGAAGCAGACAGAAGGCAAGAAAGATTCATGGTCTTAGCAAGAGGGATCGAGCCTGTGTGGTTCATAGCAAGATATCCCAAACCATGAAAGATTCAAGCAAAGCTCGCAACAAAGAAACTGAAAAAGCAAGGACCGACGATGTAGATTACGATGCTGCCATGCAGCAATGTTGGACCGCTGTAATGTCTGTGATACCAAAAGGAGAAGAAAAAAGGCCTGTTACATGAAGCCCATACCCGAAGCCTAGATTAGGTTAAATAGAGAAACGGTTTATAAAAGAAACAGACGTGTTGGTTTCTACAAACCATCACAACGCCTCACTAAAAGTCATACCGTTTCATCATGTATAAATAGGCCTCCATATAACGATTGTATGTAACCCACTTTATTCTTATTAATAAAATTCAATCTTTCCTTGTTTTTATTTTTATGCATGATACTATGATCATATGATGATATTCTA
The DNA here is from genome assembly GCA_026074375.1 of Tanacetum coccineum. Classification (NCBI taxonomy): domain Eukaryota; kingdom Viridiplantae; phylum Streptophyta; class Magnoliopsida; order Asterales; family Asteraceae; genus Tanacetum; species Tanacetum coccineum. Next base: position 56,129 of record BQNB010028808.1, read on the forward strand.
GATGATGTTGTTTGGTTATTTTCGATCCTGGAAGCACGAGTAACGACCTGCGAACAAGACATACAGCTATGAAATTATAAAGAAACAATTACTAATAGAAGTTATCGATGATATTTCATCACCACTTTTCCATTATTAAGACGGATTCCTGAAGAGAAAATGGAATAGAGATCCTTCTT